>JBBMKD010000022.1:269988-280146 GCA_037834095.1 Argya squamiceps | reverse complement strand
AACCAATAAGGGACCCTCACCTCTCACCCCTCCCCCCCGGCCCCGGGAGCGCTCCGGGCCCAGTGCTGCTCCTACTCACTCCCAGTATGATCCCAGTGTGATCCCAGTATGTTCCCAGTATGTTCCCAGTATGATCCCAGTGATCCCAGTACGAGCCCAGTGTGATCCCAGTATGATCCCAGTGTGATCCCAGCATCATCCCAGTATGATCCCAGTGTGATCCCAGTATGATCCCAGTATAACTCAGTCCCCCAGCAGCGCCCCCGGCCCCAGCGCTGGAGCCATCGCAGTTCCCACTCACTCCCAGTACGGTCCCAGTGTGATCCCAGCATGATCCCAGTATGATCCCAGTGTGATCCCGGCATCATTCCAGTATGATCCCAGTGTAACTCATCCCCCCAGCAGCGCCCCCAGCCCCAGCGCTGGAGCCATCGCTGCTCCTACTCACTCCCAGTGTGATCCCAGTATGACTCCAGTATGTTCCCAGTATAATCCCAGTATGATCCCAGTATAATCCCAGTATGATCCCAGTATGATCCCAGTATGATCCCAGTATAACTCATCCCCCCAGCAGCGCCGCCGGCCCCAGCGCTGGATCCATCGCTGCGGCCCCGCCCACAACCCTGGCCCCGCCCCCAGAGCAACCTCCGGCCCCGCCATTGGCGCCGCGCTTTGCTGCCCACCAATGGCAGCCCGAGTCTGCAGTGACGTCACCAGTCGCTGGGCAGATCTCGGCGGGCAAGGCGAAGGCGCAAGTTCCCGAGGAGCGCGGGGGGAGCGCGCGGCGGAATTCCCGGGAATTCCCCGGGATCCCCCCGGGCATCCCCCGGGACCCTCCTCGGCCACGCCCTGCGGGACCCCCGGGCCGGGCTGTGCTCAGCTATTCCCGGGAATTCCCCGGGATCCCCCCGGGCATCCCCCGGGACCCTCCTCGACCCCGCCCTGCGGGGGCAGGGGGGTGTCGGTACAGGATAAGGGGGTGCAGGGGGTCCCGGAGCTGGGGAAGGAGATGCAGGGGGGTCCCAGTGCCCAGGAATGGGGATTCCAGGCAGTCCCCGGGGGGCTCCCCAAAGCCCCTCCCAGGGGGGAGCAGGAGCTGGGTCAGGAGCTGCGGGGACAGAAAAGGGGAATGAGGAGACAACAGACCCATGGAATCGTGTCCCAGCCCCACAGAGTCCCTTGGAGCTACCTGGATTCCCATCCCAGCCCCTCAGAGTCCTCCATTCCCACAGATCCCAGCCCCAGATATCCTGGGTCTGGCTATCCCAATATCCTGGGTCTGGCTATCCCAATATCCCGACTCTGGCTATTCCAATATCCCGACTCTGGCTATCCCAATATTTCGGGTCTGGCTGTCCCCATATCCTGGGTCTGGCTATGCCAATATCCAGCTCTGGCTATGCCAGTATCCCAGCCCTGCCTATCCCAATATCCCAGCTCTGGCTATCCCAATATCCTGACTCTGGCTCCCTTTCAAAACCAATATGATCCCAGTAACCTCCACTATGATCCTAGTCACATGCCAGCACTCCCAGAATGGTCCCAGTATAAACCAAATTACCTCTGATCACTCCCAGTATGGTCCCAGTTGCCTCCAGCTAGCTCAGCCCAGTCAGTCCCAGTATGATGACATTTGCTCCCAGGGTGCTCCCAGTTGCTCCCAGTCACCCCCAGTATGGGGGATGATGCGCAGGGTGTGTTCCCAGTCACTCTCAGGTACTCCCAGTATTACTCCAGTCACTCCCAGTATGATCCAAAGATGGTCCCAGTGTGGTCCCAATCACTCCCAGTATGAACCAGTAGTGCTCCATGTGGTTCCAGTGTCTCCCTTTCACCCTCACTTTTATTCCAGTCAGTGCTAGTCCCTCCCCGTTCCCTCCAGCACATTCCCAGTCCCTCCCAGTTCCTCCCAGCACAATCCCATTTGCTCACAGCCATTCCCAGTCAGCCTCAGTGCAGTCACACACTGCCAGTGAATCAGGATTTTAAAGAGTTCAGATTTTAGCCAAGGGTTAGGAGCAGTTCACATTGATCAGGATGTAAGTTAGATAAACAAACGATGGGTTAATGATTATTAGATGATTAAGCTGGAGCTAATTGAGGTCTTGTTTGTCATTATGAGCTTGTTTCAGTTTTGTTATAGAAGGAAACGGAGAAAGTGGTCTAAGAACAGATTGAAACCAGCAGAACAATGACCAGCACCTGGACTTTACATCGATCAATCAATCAATCAATCAATCACAAAGGACCTTGGATCATGCCAGAGGGTCACAGAGACCTGATGAAGACTCTCCTGACTTCATTCTTCAAGACCACTGACCCAATTCAAGAGAAGAATTGCAAATGCACGAAGGATTAATGGCAACATTTTAATACAGAGCAGGGATGGGAGGAGCTGGGGTTATGCACATGTACACTTTGTAGGAATTTGGGAAATAAATAAAAGGCAAAGAAACCTTGTACGGGGCTGCCACGTCTCCAGGGGACCACCCCGGTCTTAATAAACATTCCACTTTCTAAGTTTAATTAGTTAGAGGGTCTTTGTCCTTGATTTTTGGTTTTTAACGACCCAGTTGGTGAGCCAGGCAGGAGAAGGCTCTGCTGGGCTGTGAGACCAGCCTGGGTGGAGGATCACCCTCATGATATTTCTGGAAGAGTGAGCTCCTCTGCCTGGACTGTTCATCCAGCAGCACACAAGGACTCCTGATTGCTGAAATTCTGGACAAAATGGAATGTTTAAAAACTGAAACAGTTTAAACAGTGACCTGTAAGGTGTACACATGGCCAGGAAAGGCCGTTGGTGAGCTGTGAGAGGTGTCCCACACACAACCTGTGCCTGTGCAGTGTCCTTGCAAGCTGCAGTGGTGTCTGGTCGGTAATATCTGGTCAGTGGTGTCTGGTCAGTGATGTCTGGTCAGTGGTCTCTGGTCAGTGATATCTGGTCAGTGGTACATGGTCAGTGGTGTCTGGTCAGTGGTCCCTGGTCAGTGATATTTGGTCAGTGGTCTCTGGTCAGTGAATTTTGGTCAGTGATATCCGGTCAGTGATATCCGGTCAGAGATATTTGGTCAGTGGTGTCTGGTCAGTGATACCTGGTCAGTGGTACATGGTCAGTGGTCTCTGGTCAGTGATATTTGCTCCATGGTCTCTGCTCAGTGGTCTCTGGTCAGTGATTTCTGGTCAGTGATATTTGGTCAGTGGTGTCTGGTCAGTGATACCTGGTCAGTGGTACATGGTCAGTGGTATCTGGTCAGTGATATCTGGTCAGTGGTGTCTCTCAGTGATATCTGGCCAGTGGTCTCTGGTCAGTGATTTTTGGTCAGTGGTACGTGGTCAGTGATATTTGGTCAGTGGTGTCTGGTCAGTGATTTTTGGTCAGTGATATCTGGTCAGTGATATTTGGTCAGTGGTGTCTGGTCAGTGATACCTGGTCAGTGGTACATGGTCAGTGATATTTGGTCAGTGATATCTGGTCAGTGATTTTTGGTCAGCGGTCTCTGGTCAGTGATATTTGGTCAGTGGTGAGTGGTATCTGGTCAGTGGTATTTGGTCAGTGGTGTCTGGTCAGTGGTATCTGGTCAGTGGTCTTTGGTCAGTTCTATCTGGTCAGTTCTATCTGGTCAGTGGTCAGTGATATCTGGTCAGTGGTATTTGGTCAGTGATTTTTGGTCAGTGGTCTCTGGTCAGTGATATCTGGTCAGTGATTTTTGGTCAGTGGTCTCTGGTCAGTGATATTTGGTCAGTGATATCTGGTCAGTGGTATCTGGTCAGTGATATTTGGTCAGTGATAGCTGGTCAGTGGTATCTGGTCAGTGATATTTGGTCAGTGATATCTGGTCAGTGATTTTTGGTCAGTGATATCTGGTCAGTGGTACGTGGTCAGTGGTGTCTGGTCAGTGGTATCTGGTCAGTGATATTTGGTCAGTGGTGTCTCTCAGTGATATCTGGTCAGTGGTCTCTGGTCAGTGATATCTGGTCAGTGGTCTCTGGTCAGTGATATCTGGTCCCTAATATCTGGTCAGTGGTCCCTGGTCAGTGGTCAGTGGTATTTGGTCACCAGCAGACAGAGCTGTGTAGCTGCTGTGCTGGGCTGGGCAGGGTTTGATCTTTGCTCTCCAGCAGAAGGGGATTTTCCGTTTGTTGCCCCATCGAGGGCTCAGTTTGGTGACAATTTGGGGCTGGCAGTCACCAGGGCAAACCCTGGTCTCTGTTTGTCGTGCTGTCGTGAATGTCCTGACTGTGACAAAAGCCGTGAGGGAGATATTGAGACACGCTCTTAACACCAAGTGATTGAGGAATTTGGACCCGCGATTCCATCTTCGGGCCACCGAAACGGCTGGGGAAAAACAAAACAAGTGGGGAACACGCTTAAAGCGCTTGACAACGCCGTATTTTGTGTGAATAGTTTATTTTTTTAATAAAAAGGCCTCGCTCCCCGCTGCGATTGCGGTGTTACAGGGGGACGGTGTTTGCTGTGACACCGGTGCTCACGCTAAAAGGCTCCGGGTTTGGGGAGACCAGAGGGGCGGCATTTGCTGTTGGGGTGTTTTTGCCTGTGAAATTTGGGATACAGAGGTTGAGTGCTTTAACACAGCGTGTTTGTGAGTGTTTCCGCGGGTTTAATAAGATTGCGATGCTGGTTTGCGTGGAGGAGATGTTTGTTTCGTTGTGTTTCGGAGCTGTGGTGTATTTTTGAGACAACTCTGCCATCTCGTGTTAAATGTTACAAGCGCAGCACACGCTGAGTGAAATTGTAAAAGTGGTTTGTTCTAAGATCTGATCAGTGTTGAGAGATGGGACCTGGATGTTTTTGAACAGGATCGGGAACTGACAAGGGAGAGGACTTGGCAAAGAAGAGTGGAAGTTTTTAATAAGGGTTTAGTCGTGGTTCCAGGCACGAAGGTTGTGTTTGTAGATTGTTAGAATTATAACCAGGGGAGTTTTTGTCTGAGAATCCGACCTGGCCAGACAGACAAAGGGGATTCCTTTGCCTCAGTGCTTTGGGCTCGGCTCAAAGTGGGAGTTTGTGAATTCAGTAAAGTGGTGGACAGGCAGGGGAAATGAGAGAATATCCTTATAGCTGCACCAGAAAGTGAGATTTGAGCAATACTGCCCACTGCTCACCTTGCCCACTTCACTTTAACTGCTGATATCCTGCTTTAATTCCTAAAAATAAAGACAAATAACAGAGCTGTAACAACATAGTCACCATTTACACCTCCCCTGCAAACACGAACTGTGCCTGCCCCTCATCTAGGATGGGCTGTTCTGCAACGGATTTAATCCCTCTGCGTCTGAAATAAAGTCAGGACAAAGTTAAAGTGCTGCAGGATGACTTGACAGCTGCAGAGATCTGGTGTCCCTCCTAGGAAAAGGAATTATTAATAAAGGTACAGTTACAAAAACATTTCTCTTATTTACAAAAAATTCCCTAATTTCAGAAAACCAAAACACCTCAGGTATGGAACCAGGGTTACGCCCTTGTGCTGCTGCTGAGCCCAATTACACAAGAGGAAAAAACAAAGAATTTTCTAGCTAAACTTTATAGCTGTCAGCGTAATAATGGGATTTTTTAAAATTTTATTTTTAATTAAATACTCTTTTTTAGGTTTTATTACAGTTAAATTTTTTTAGGTTTTATTACAGTTAAAATTTGCTAATTTTTTGGTTATGTTAGTAATAGAAATAGATTGATATGATATGATTGGAATAGATTTGATTTTGTATATTGTGATGGGATTAGTGTATACGGTGTACTAGTGTTAAGGTTTTAAATTTTAGTGGATAATAATAATAAAAATAAAAATAAAAATAATAATAAGAAGAAGCAGAAGAAGAAGAACAAGAAGAAGAAGCAGCAGCAGAAGAAGAAGGTTCCTTAGAGTTGCACCAGAAACGCCACTACCCTAACCACACAAATATATGAATTTTAGAAAAGAAAACTAAAAAAAAAAAAAGCACTTTAATTTTTAAATCTAATAAAAATCTAATAAAAAGGATCCAACCCTAATTACCCATAATCGAATTACCAAATATAATAAAAATAACCCCATGTCAATCCCCTTAAAAAAACTCTAAAATATATGCCCAGAACCCCCCCAAACTTAAAAAGACCTGCCTGTAACCAAATAAAAAGCAAAAAGCTCGTGTCTTTTGAACTGTATAAATTCATTAACCTAACACATGAAAACCACTAAAATTTAAAACCTTAATCAACATTAATCCCATCACTACACACAAAATCAAAACCTATTTTTATTAGTAACCCAACAAAAAAACCAACAAATTTGAACTGTAATAAAACCCAAAAAAATCTAATTAAAAATAAACTTTACAAATCCCGTTATAAGTAACCCAAATCCCCAAATGTTCCAGACAGATTTCCTCCAAAATAAATATTTTAAGTGCCAGAAAACCTCAAATATTTAAAGTAAGTACCACAAAAATGCCCTCTACCCACCACGACACCAGTATCACATAAAACAAATAAATTAGTTTGCTTCATTGCACCCATTGAGTTTTAGAAGGCACCCTCGTTATTATTTAAATTTAATATGTATTATTATTTATTATAATATTTATTTATATTAAAATATTATTATATATTATACTATATATAGTATATTCTAGATTATAATATAACGTTAAAATAATAATTTTATTATTTATAATATTTACTCATATTTTAATTATTAATTTTTATCCTATATATTAATACATAATACATAATATATTATATATTATATATTACATATTATACTATATTATATTATATTATGTCTAATAAATAATATATAATATATATTACATAATATCTATTTTATGTATATAATGTATGATGTATAATATATAATTAAATACATAAAAATATGTTATGTAATATATTTAATGTATTATATAAAATATAAAATTAACATATAATACATATATGTATTGTATAACATATATTAATATATTTTAATTTCATTATTTATATAATATAATTTAATTTTAATATTTGTTATCTATATGAAATATAGATTATATATATTTTATATCTATAATAGATATTATATATTATATAATATATTAAAAATATATAAAATATAAAATATAAAATATAAAATATAGAATAATATGTTCTTAATTTTTTATTTTTGTAAATACTGGGAAAATCTGGAGTTTCCTTCAATTTAACCCTTGAAACTGAGGTAACAGCAGGTGCTCACCTCACCTTCAGCCAATATTATGGGAAATAAAAGTACAATAAATAGAATAAAGAAATAAAACAGAATAAAGAAATAAAACAGAAAAGCAGGAGTTTTCTTTAAATTAAACCTCTCAAATGATGGGAAAAGGAAGATTTTTATCTAAATTTAAAAGGAACAACAACAGGTTTTTCCCCCAGTTTAAACCTTAGCATGATAAAAATGGGGGGGGTTACCCTCAATTCAAATTCCTGATACAATATTTTCCCCCTTTTATTTAAAATAAAACACAGAAATTCCCTGTCAACATATATCCTTAAATCCCTGGGAAAATCAGGTTTTCAAGGGGGGACTTTTCTCCTTTCCCTTTTCAGTTTCATCTTGGCAAGCCCTCCCCGGTGCCCCCAGAAAGGAAAAAAGCAAAACAAAAAAAACAACCACAAAAAAAGGGGGTTATGAGGACAAAAGGACCTTAAATTGGGGGAGGAAATTAATTTTCTGTTATTGTCTGTGTCCCTCCCATTTTTATCATGTTACGGTTTAAAGTGAGGGGAAAACCTGTTGTTGCTCCTTTTAAAGGGTTTGAATTGAGGTAAAAATCTCCCTTTTCCCATCATTCGAGAGGTTTAATTTTAGCAAAACCCCTCCTTTTCTCTTTTATTTCTTTATTGTGTTTTATTTCTTTATTGTGTTTTATTTCTTTATTCTGTTTCATCACTTTATTCTGTTTTATTACTTTATTCTGGTTTTTTATACTTTTATTTGCCATTGTACTGGCTGAAGGTGAGGTGAGCACCTGCTGTTGCCTCAATTTCAGGGGTTAAATGGAAGGAAATTCCAGATTTTCCCAGTATTTATAAAAGTCACTGAAAGGAAGAGAGAGGAAAAAAATCCAGCCCTGACCCCGAAGGGTTTTTTGTCTGTGGGCTTTGTTGGCATTGCTCTTTAACGGAGCCACATTATTATTATTATTATTATTATTATTATTATTCATCCCATTATTTATTCCTGCTTGCTAAATAACAACACCCCAGGAGCCTGATTTTGGAATGTTTTGTGGAATTGTCTCAGTAACTCTTTATTTCTCACAGCCTGTTCATGGCAGGTCCTCCAACTTAGTGCCACCCTGAGCCCTCCATCTGCAGGGAAATGAACATTTTGGGAAGTTTTTACAGCTCTATTTAATATTTTAAGAGTTATGATGATTTTCTGGAAGGAGACTCTTGTTTCCTTCCTTCTCCCTGTCAGGCTGTACCTGCAGCAAGGCTGAGGAGAGACCAGAATCTGTAAAATCTGACTCTGGGTGTCTTCCTGAGGCTGAAGCTGTTTGCTATCAATCCTGAGACAAAATTCATTCCTTTCCTCTTGAATTCCTGTGTCCACAAGAAGCTCCTCTCTTTGTGGGATACTTGCCAAGGCAGGAGGCAGAGGAAGCAGTTGTGTGTCAGCATGGGGAACTGTCAGCACAGCCAGAGGTGTTGGGAAAAGATCATCTCCCTTTGGGCTTAGGGCAGTGTGGTTCCTTGTGAACAGTTCAGAACTGGGTGAGTTTGAAGTACAGCTGAAGGGTTTATCCACTAAGAGAAGCAGTGATTTATAAATTAAAGCAGAGTGGAATCCAACACTGGCACCCTGGGATTGGTTCTGGCAGACTCTGTGCTACATTTCCACTCAGAGACCACTTTGTGTGGAGGAAAAAAACCCAAAAATTCCAGTGAACACCTGTGCCTGTGGTGCCTGCCAGGAAAACCAGTATTAGCCAGTCTCCAATCACTTGTCAATATTCCAGGTAGGCCCTCATCAATGGAAATGCCTTTGCTTTAGGTAACCTAGGGATATATGCAGCCACTATATAACCATGGGTATTTTTGGACACAGCCAAATGAAGCTGGAGTCTTTTTATTATTCCTTTCCCTCCTGGGAACTGTCTTTCCTCAGGATTTTCCTGGCAGGCATCTGTACCATGTCTGTATAATGTAATTAAAATGCATTTGCTGTGCATTCATACAGATGGGCTGTAACAGAGAGGGAAAAGTCTCACTTTAGAGCAGTGCATAAAATGAAACCACCTTCTATTATCACACATTTAGTACATAAAACATATTTAATGAAAAGCAAACCATCAAACAGAAAGGGGATTGATAAAGTTCAATGCAGCACCACTGGTGCCCTGGCTGCAGCAGACACCTGACTGGAACGTGTTTCTGGGGACCAGTTAGTGCTGTAGACACTGATGCTTGTCAAGAGTTCAACATTTAAGCTCTCAACAGATAGATCTGAAGAATCTGGAAGGAAAAGAAACTGCTCTCTGATTCCTTCAGCTTCAGGAAGCCACAGTGGAGTCAGTTGGCTACAAGATCTTTAACTCACATGACCAACAGTCACTGCAGAGAGAGAAATAAAAATCTATCAGGGGAAGCAGTTCACAAATAAAAGCCTTCAAATGCAAGTTTCTTTTTGCTGCTCCTTCCAAAGCTTCTGTTGGTGAAGGTCTCAGTCATTCAGGTTTTTTTCTCTGGCATTTCATCTGCATGTCTCGCATGAAGTTTCTGAAGGCTGGTTCTTCATGGCTCTCCTCAGTCACTGGGGGGAGAGAGGACAGTTCAGCACTGTTCTGCTTTTGTGACTGACAAAAGTTACAGTCAGGACAGTCAGAACAACCTAGAACAGCTGTTGGGTCTTCAGCTACATTACAGGGCAAAGGAAATAAATGATCTTAAATGTCAGTGGAACAAGAAAAGAATGAGAAGAGAAAGAGTGAGAGAAATAGTGAGAGAGAGAGAGAGAGAGAAATAGTGAGAGAAAGAGTGAGAGAGAGTGAGAGAAAGAGTGAGAGAGAGTGAGAGAGAGTGAGAAAGAGTGAGAGAAAGAAAGAAAGAGAGAGAGAAAGAGAGAAAGATGTGGAGAGAAAGAGAGAGAAAAGGAGAGTGAAAAAAAACAATGTGATGTGTAAAATGTGACAAGAGGCAGA
>JBBMKD010000022.1:256285-269888 GCA_037834095.1 Argya squamiceps | reverse complement strand
AGGGACAGAGAAGACAGGGACAGAGAAGACAGGGACAGAGAAGACAGGGACAGAGAAGACAGGGACAGAGAAGACAGGGACAGAGAAGACAGAGAAGGGTCACCCTTGAAGAACTTAGAAGACTGCTAAAAGCAGAAGCAAAAGCAAAGAGAGCCAGGGGCAGAAAGTGTAAGGTCAAAAAGATGATAAAAGAGTTCTGCATCAATCAGAGGTCACTGTGTGCCTCAAGCCTAATGAGTTCTCTGGTTTATGTGTGTTATTCACCTATTAATTATTTAGATAGAAAATTTACAATTGAACTCTCACAAAGGTTGGAGAGTGATAGCCCTGGAACAAACCAGGTGCAAACAAAACAACAAACAAAAAAGTGTTTAGGTGACTGAATGTTGGCTTGTTTTCTGGGCTCTCCTAACAGTCCATGAACTACAGAGGGGATTTCCTGACTGGATGGGTTTTTTTAACCCAAACTAAAGGGTTTTTTTAACCTTTACCTTTGTGGTCAATGTCATCAGTATCACTCTCTCTCTCTTCCTCCTCTTCATCCAGAGTCCCTCGTGTCAGGATTAGCTCAGAGGGACCCATTGCAGAAACATCAGCAGGTCCTTGAAGGGAAAAGAAATGGTTGTACACAAACCAGCTTGCTAAAAGTATTGTTAACACTGACAAGTTTTATCTGCACATAAAACACCAACAAACAATTAACACCTGCTCTGAAAGGACAGAAAACTGCTTGTGGATCCCAAAGACACAGGAGAGATTTCACTAAGGAACAGTGCAGCCAACAGCACAGCTTTCCCATATTCTAATCTGCTTCACCTTTCCTAAACCACTTCATTATTTTTAGTATTTCTTCCACACCTGTGACTGGAACTAAGTGTGGCCAAAATCCCACAGGAACTAAAGCCCCTAACTCCTCTAACATGGAGATGTTTTCACACTTTTGCTGTGGGAACAGAGAAGCCCTTCTCAATGCTGCAAACTCTTCAGAAAACTGCAGGGAATTTTTCTGGTCAGGTACCTGCCAGTGTGCTGCCCTGCACACACACACTGCCCATGTCCTTCCACAAGTGCTCCAGCTGCTCTTTCTTTTGTTTCTCTTGAGCTTCCTCCTGTAGATAAGAGAGTTACACGTGGATTCTGAGGACATTTAAAGCATCAGTAGGAAAATAACTTCACCCAAACCCAGCAATCTGTCCCCCAGCCACATCTTACATTACAAGTAAGGTTACACAGAACTTTTGACCAAACAACCTCCCAGTATGGAGGACTTCTAGAACATTCTCAGAAGCATCAGGAAGCCAAACTCAGTGTAGCTGTGCCTGCCAAGACTCAAGGTGAGTAGAGCTACAGCAAATCAGCCTCTGTTTCTAAGTCAAACCAGTACACTTCACTGGTACAGGAAGACACAAGGATAACCTCAACAAATCACTCAAGGATTTATTTTCAAGAACTCTCTATCCTTCTGAATGGAAGACACAAAACTATTCCCCAATCATTTTCTCACAGTTAGCTCAAATACTGGCACTAAAGCAGCAAACAATACGTGTTTTATAAAACATCTTTATTCTTGTAAAGACACGCTCCACCACATCTAGGAAAAAAAGGCAGACTTCTTCAGGACAGTTTTCCCACACTGAGTATGACTAATAAATGAAATGTTAGACCCTCTCAAAGGCAATTGTGTGCATAGAAGTGCTCTCAAGATAAACTGTCTGGGTGTACAATAGGTGAAAACACTTACTAGTGATTTCCTCAGGCGCTCGTACTCTGGACGATACTCTCTGAAAAGACAGAGTGCACTTAGTGTGAATCAACACATGATTTATATATTTAGATATAAATATATTTATATTGTAATATATTTAAATATATATTATTTAGATTTAGGATCATCTCAGAGGCTTCCTTCTACCCTCCAAAAAAAAAAGTTTTCTCTAGGCTTTCATGTTTGAGAGACGTTTCAGAAGGACTAAGAGAATTGGATTCTGAAAGCCAATGGATGCAAAATCAGTGAACATACTTCAAACAGCAAGAGTTCAAACTTTGATCACTGTATGGAATTAGAGAAAAAAAATATTACTTCACATATTTGATGGCACAGATAGCTTTGGCTTTTTCACAGAATAGTGAACACAAAAATCTCTGAATTTCCTTTACACTGCCACTTCTTATGCTGATGCTTGGAGTTTATTAGAAACCCTGAACTACCTTTCAAATCAAAGGAGTTACAATTTAATACCCTCAGGAAGTCTTCACTGGGTTAACTATCCCCTTACCTCTCATATTCCTCTACAGCTTTAGAAAGCTGAATAAAAAACTCATCCAGTCCTGTGCCGAGCACTGCAGAAACACCAACCACCTGCAGAAGAAACACCAGAAACAGAATCTTTTTCCACTCGCTGCTCGTGTTATATTTTGTTATAATAATGCTCATGTCACCTCTATTTTTGGGTTGTTGCTGGTTTTCTATTTGGTGAGCTGCTGCAGAGTTTCAGGGGGTGTTTCTTTGGGGAAGGGGGTTTGGGGTTTTTTAACAAGTTGGGCATTCTAAGAGAAAAGTCAGGTCTTTCTTGTTTGCTGTTAATAATCCAATTTGCATCTAGGGTTATAAAGTAATTAGTATGTGTCAGTGCACTTGAATTAGACAGCAAAACAGACAACTGCCCTTCAGGCTCTGAAATTATGTTTAATACTTTGTATTTAGCCACATCCCATTTTAAAAAATCCACAGTCCAGCCCCAGAACAGCAAGAGGTGGAGAATTTTATCAGTTAATATGACAATGCATTCAAAATGCACATCCCCTTCCTAATTTTGAACTTGTCTAGCATTACACTTCTGGCCATTTGTTCTGCCTGTATGAAATCAACTACCTAAAAATACGTTTCATTAGGACTATTACCAGTCAGAAATAATCATCTTCTAACAAAAATTCTTCCTCTTTTTGAAAAGCAAGACAATCTCCACTACTTACTTTCAAATGGAAGACTTTTTGCAATACAGCCTTGATCATTAATAGAGCAAACATGAGACAGCTCTCCAAAGGATTTTAAGTATTAATATGTGCTGACATGTGTTAATATTTGTACTTTCCCTGCATTTAAGTATGAGCTGCAGTCTATGCTATAACCATCATATGACCTAATTAATGAAATGTGACCTAATTAACAAAAAAGGAACAGGAAGTACTTTAATTCTGTATATGGCACCATTACAATCCCTTTTGAAATTCTGTATATTGTTCCACATAGAACACTTACAATATTTTTGTTCTGGCTACATTATCATTATCTATCTGAATGGAATCACTTATTTTGTTGTCTTTTTTTTTTTAATACCCATAAAGCCAGGAAGGTTTGCTTTTTCTTTAGTAAAAGCTGATGACAAACACAATTAGCTGAAACCTTTAGCACAGGCTGTGGGAACAGTAACAGCCTCCAATGCATAGGGTTTCATGAGGAATTGGATTACTTTATCCTCTCAAAACCTGGTTAAATGAGGGAAAAAAAACCCCAAAACAAACCAACTTCTTCTTGCCCAAGCAAAAATGGCAGGTGAGGAGGAGAGGGTGTTTGGGTTTGAGATTCTTTCCTGTGTACTGAATTGCACAACTGTATACTCAACCCTTTCTGAACAAGGAAAACTATCTCAAAATTATCTCAAAACCTGGTTAAGTGAGGGAAAAAAAAAAAAACAACCAACTTCTTCTTGCCCAAGCAAAAATGGGAGGTGAGGAGGAGAGGGTGTTTGTTTGGGTTTGAGATTCTTTCCTGTGTTACTAAATTGCACAACTGTACTAGACTCTTTCTGAACAAGGAAAATTATCTCAGAATTATCTCAAAGGGATAAAAACCCAAACAAACCAATTTCTTCTTGCCCAAATAAACAGGGGGGGCTGAGGAGGAGAGGGTGTCTGTTTGGGTTTGAGGTTCTTTTCATTCTTCCTGTGTACTAAATTGCACAACTGTACTAGAACCTTTCTGAACAAGGAAAATTATCTCAGAATTATCTCAAAACCTGGCTAAGTGAGGGAAAAAAAAAAAACCAACTTCTTCTTGCCCAAATAAATATGGTAGGTGAGGAAGAGAGGGTGTTTGGGTTTGAGATTCTTTCCTGTATTACTAAATTGCACAACTGTATACTCAACACTTTCTGAACAAGGAAAATTATCTCAGAATTATCTCAAAACCTGGTTAAATGAGGAAAAAAAACCCAAAACAAACCAACTTCTTCTTGCCCAAGCAAAAAAATGGGAGGTGAGGAGGAGAGGGTGTTTGTTTGGGTTTGAGATTCTTTCCTGTGTACTGAATTGCACAACTGTACTAGACCCTTTCTGAACAAGGAAAACTATCTGAGACAGAAAATGCTGCCACAAAGAATGCTGCCTCTTAGCAGCCTATCTCAGCTTTCTTCTCGTGATTAATCACTGCTCAGTATTAAATTATTCAGGGCTGCCACTCAGCATGACAAGTCACTAAAATTAATGTGTTCAAATTCACAAATGCTCAACGTGGCTCATCAGCAGATTGCAGCTCAAAAGGGCAGTGCAAAGGCCCTTTACAGAAGGACAGAATGGTTAGGATTGGATGATACCTCTGGAGAGTCCAACTTCTCTGCTCAAAAAGCAGAATTAAACAGAACAGACTTTGCCTGTCTCCACGGATGGAGACTTCATAATCTCTCTGGACCATCTGTTCCAGTGCTCAGTCAGTAAAAATGAAGTAATTTTTTTCCTGTTCTGTTTAAACATAGTTTTTCTTGCATTTCACTTTTGTGTCTGTTGCCTCTTTTGTTTCTCTGAGCACTGCCTTTTGCCTTCCTTACCTTCTAATCCCACCCTACATCAAAAATATGATTCTTGAGCGTTCTCTTCTCCAGGCTTTTCTGAGAGGTAATGAACAAAAAGCAGCTCCTTACCTTCAGTGAACTGTAAAATTCATCCAACACTAAACTCATAGAACGAGTCAGGTTGCTGGCATAGGAGGTCTCTTGATTCAGGGCATCCTGGAAAGTCTCAAAGTCCTGCATCCACTCCAGGGCAAAACTGTGGTCAATTATGTCAGTCTGCAAGGAGAAGGGAAAATATTCACAAGTAATAATCTTAGCTGTTAAGTGGACAAATAAAATAAAATCCATGTCAAGTTTATTTTCAAGACGTTAATCTTTTCAAAATGAAAACCAGGTGAGATGGTTCCACCATTTTTACACAATGCAAACATTAAAAAGTTTCACAAACATCTCACCACAGGCATATCCACTCTCAGCACAATATGAGGTGCCTAAAACTCTGAGATATTTCATTTCCCTGCACCAGTGGGAAGGAGGAAGATGAAATTCTGCCTAGCATTACCCACAAGATTTGAGACAGAACTGAATCCACTAATCCAAAGCCAGAGCACTTAGAATTCTATAAATGAAATAAAATCACCTCTACAAATTGCTTTTTTCCCCCCTCTGCAAACCTTAAAATTCTGAAATCTTTTTGTCACTGCACATGTGTCAGTTGCCCAGGATTCTTCCATTCTTATCAAGAGTCAATTTTAAAAAATTAAATTTAATTGCATTTTGTTAAAAATTCTTAAAATGCTGTTGCCTTTACTCTTTAGCAAAGGCAAACATGAAATTAAACTGAGGTTTGAAGTGCTGAATCCTCAGCTTTGGGCCTCCCTTTCCTTACAAATACTGATCAAGTCCCACTTGTAGTCTTCCAAAAGGTTTATTTTCTTAAGAGAGAATGATTTTCCTACCTTGTGTGTTTTTCTGTGGGGGGGGAAAAAAGACTTAGTAGCTTATCCTAAAACTACTGTCTAGAGTTAGGGAGAAAACAGCACACAAAACCTTGCTCAGTAAAGCAAGGAAAATGTGGTTTGGGTCACTGGGCAGATGGGTGGTGTTGGGGCACAGCAGACTTGGCTGTGTGAGGTTGGGGACATAATATAATATATAGAAAATAATACATAGAATACAATACAATACAATATATTTTTTCTATATTACTCTATATTCTACATCCTATATTCTATCTTATAATTATACTATATATTATATATTATATAGTATATAATGTACATATATAATAGTCTATATTATAATGATATATTATATATTATACAATATATTACATATTATATAAAATATTCTATACATCATATAGCACATATAATATATATTTTTATATTGTATACTATATATAATGTAATATATAATTATAATATAGAATATTATATATGTATATTATAATATTATATATATAATATATAATATATAATATATAATATATAATAGAGAAGATACAATATAGAGTATGGAGTAATATAGATATCACATCACATTATATCACATTATATCATACCATATCATATCACATTATATTATATCATATCACATTCTATCACATTATCTTATATTACAATATATTAATTATATTGTATCATATTACATGACATTATATTACTTCATATCATATTATATCATATATTATATAATATCATATTATATCATATATCATATTATATCATATTTTCTATATTCTATTCTAATGTTATATGAATGTATTTCTTGCCTGGGGTGAGGTATAATGGCACAGTCAGGCCATGGCCTCTGGGAAATGTGTGTGTGTGCAGAGAGTTTGCCGTGCTGGGGATACAAACACAAATGATGTCTGTGGGGAGCAGCACTCCCTCCAAAGATCTAATGGGATTCTTTTAGTACCTGAAATTATCTTTTTAATATCTGAAATTATCTTTTAAACATCTGAAATGATGATGTTTAAAGATTCAGCTGTTAAAATCATTCCTTTAAGACTGCATCACACAACAGTGGGTGTGTCTCTTCAGAGCAGCACCTGCCTCCCAGCAAATACTGGACCAAACATCTTTTGATAAATTTTGCCTGGTGCAACGTGTGGGACTCTTTCCTCTGTGGGTCATTAGCCTGCTGCTGGGCAGAAACAATAACAGAGACAAATTTTATGTGGGAACAGGGTGTGTAAGAGCAGATTCTGTAGTGATCTCCCTCTTACAGGGTCAAGTTTCCCTTTAGTCCAGGCTTAAGGTCCCAAACGTGTCCCAAAGTGTTGCTGTCCTCTCTGATTTTAGGGTTTGGGTGCAAACTGCCCATCCCTGTTATGCCTGTAAATCTGGATACCAGATCAAAGATTAAACCCTTTTAGATTTGGTTGTCAGCCTGCAGCCCCCTCCCAGTTTCTCTTCTCTAGAAAAACCTCTTATTGTGGTAAAACAAAACACCACACCAAAGAAACTCATCAGAACAATGATCCACGAGGAAATGGAAACCAGAGCTTCAACTTACTTTGTTCATAACCACGATGAAAGGCAGCTTGGTCTTGTACAGGATGCTGGGCAGGGAGACACAAAACGAAAATTTAATTTAAAAGTCAATTTAAAACTGACTAGAACAGAAAGCAAGTTAAGCCTAAGGCAGACAAGACTTGTGCAAGACTCAATACATTTGACATCCAAAGGTAATTATTTTCCTCTGCACCAATCAGAATGTAATTTTCACCCATTGTAATTTTCCTGCTTACAATCATTGAACAAAATATGCCTCCCCAAGATGTGAGCCCATTTCTGTGAGACACAAAATCTCTGACACACAGAGTTCATTTTGGTTACCATTTTCTGTGACTTCCAGACCCCAGTTTTTAACTCCCTTTGCATTTTGCATTTGACTCAGACCTCGGGTTCTGAGAGATTGTGAACTGAGCAATGAATTCAAATAACACAGGAGATCTATAAAGAAAAACCACCTTGACACAGGAGCTCACACATTCATTTCAGTGCATGTGAGCTACTACCTTTTGCTCAAACTAATGCCAGAAAATGCAGCATGCAGTAAGACACATTTTGTGCACTATTACAGTGCTACAGCTACTGATCTTGATACAAGGATTGCAAGGGTTTTTGAAAACCTTCTACCACCATTTACCATTAATTATTACAGCCCCAGCTATGCTGATCATTCTATAGGTGTTTAGTCTCTAATTTAACATGAAAGAAATTACATCAATTCATGTAGGAAAAAGAATACAATAAATCCAGAACTCCTTGCTATGCTGAACTCAAAACAAATCTTGAAGAATCTCCTAAAGTATCAATGACACAAAAAATGGAATAAGAAACTGTGTGTTTACAAGAGGGAACTTAAACCAGACTATCTTGCTACATCTTAGATAAATGGGTTTATAAGCAGTGGGCAGTGTTAAATCTGCTGTAACCAGCATTTATCACACCAAGGTCTCATGGATTATTTAATTTTCAGTGGGAGTTTTGAGCCAATGACCTCCAGATGTCCAGTGGCACCTAAATTATTCTGGTTTTTCAATGAGGAAATCACTAAGAGAATAACCATGCCAGTTGTTATGAGACATCCAAGTGCAAACTAACCACACCCTGGGCTTCAGGGAAGCTTCACTGCAGCTTTTCAGCACACAAAGAGTTTTGTAAGAAAAACAGAGTGACTTTTGACCAAGGCTTGTAGTGACAGGACAAGGGATAATGGTTTTGTTATAAATGCATATTATAAAGTTGGCTTTTTGTAAATATTAGAATGAATGCTATAGGTATAATTGTACTGTATTGTGTTTTGTTAATGGAGTTTGGAAAAGTGATGAGTGTGTTTTCTGATTGTGATATACTGGTTTTTTCTTTGTGACATCTGAACTGACCAGGCCAAAAAGTATGGAGGAAAGTTCATCACCTTGTAACCCTGCATGAAGACTGCTAAATTTCTGGGTTTTTTATCAAAATAAAAACAGCCAAAACCTCAAGAAAAAGATTTATGAGACCCATGGTACCAGACAGAGTGGAGCCACTCACAAACAAATCTATCAAATAAGATGATTTGGGATACTTGAAACAGAAAAGAATGTTTTTATATCTATTGAATATGTAAACCAGCAATCCTTAAAACACAGAAATTGAAAGAGAAGGGTTTGCTTTCTGGTGAGGCACTCCAGCTGGAACTTCTGCCCTTTCTGTCTCCTAGTTGTCTATTTTTATTTTTTAATTAAACTTATAAATTTTTAAAAGAGAGTGGAACTGGTTTTTCAGTTTTTAAGCTGAAAGGGACATGCTGAAATAAATTTTCATGACAGTGGAGAGATACTGAAGCACAGGGGAAGCTGTGGCTGTCCCATCTCTGGAAGTGTTCAAGGCCAGGTTGGATGGGGTATGGTGTAGTGGACAGCAAGGACTAGATGGCCTTTAAATGTCCCTTTAAACCCAAACCATTCCATGATTCCCCTTAAAAAATAACTACTAAAGAGACACAGCAATTGCAGCAGGTGGGCTGCACTTACAGCTTTTCTTACCTGCAGGCATACAGCATGTTGGACATAAAAGTGACAGGATTGGTGCTGCGTGAGGTGTCCATCACATAGACAACAACTGAAGGGAAAGAGGAGGCCTGAGAACACAAAATAATTTCATTAGAAGCTCACTGCTCAACAGCCAAGGTCATTCACACAAGTTCACTGTCCAAAACAATGTCAAAAAGCACTTACCAAGGCCTCAGTTATGATGGTTCCTGATGCTGACCAAGTGAACACCTCAATCTGCCCTGGTGTGTCAATAATAACATACCTGGTAAGAAGTTACCCCCCCAAACAACAATAAAGGGAAAATTAGTTGAGCACAAGGTGCTGTTCTGACTAGATTATTACCAGCATACGATGGCAAATGACATGATTATGCTGTAATAAGCTCCTCCCAAACACTAATGAAATTTATGGGCATGCCTGAAAATCTCCTGTGTGAATTTTGTAACAAAGAAGCATGTGCTCTCATGAGCTGAAGGCATCAGTTTGACAGTCAGTAGTGCAAAATCTTCAGAAAAAAAAGAATTAATTGCTGCCTATTTGAGAGAAAATGATAGTCTAATGGAAGACAAGAAAAGCAGGACTGTAATAAAGAGTTTTTTTTTTTAATTTATCCAAGAAAAATCTAGTTTATCCATTCTGTGCCCTTTTCCATATAAAATTTACACCAAGGCTGAAAAAAACCCTAAAAAACATTTAGAGAAGCTTATTAGAATTTTGCAATTTTCCCACAATGATCCCAGAACAGCACAACTCAGCAGAAAGTACTCACTTGGATGCATTTTGTCTTTTTTCAATGAACTTCATCACCTGATTGAAAAGGGAGAAGCATATTTTGTATTTAGACTCACAACAGGAAACTTTCATCTTCATTTCACAGCAGAAACTACATCAACTTGCACACTGCAGGTGAATATCTAAAGGTTTAAAGTCTTTATGCTTTTCAGGGTGTGAAAAAACCCTGCTAAGGAGGGGTGAGAAATGCTCCAAACCCTGCACAGATCAAAGACAACCTTGATTTTGTGTGTGTTCCAGTACCTGGCTAAAGAAATCAGTACCTGACTAAAGGCACTTGTTCCCTGCCTTTTCTCCAAGAGATTGTTTTAATATCTGCCATCAATCCCCACCCCACAGCTGATTTAGTGCTGTGATTTAGGAGGGTTGTCAGTTATCAAACAACCCTGAGAAAATGTCAGGAGCTTCCCTACTCCAAAACCAAAGCATTCACATGAAAGATTTTATGGGAAACATCTTACAACAGTCCTGTATAAAGCCTGAAGAATGTTCCCTATGTGTGGCTTCTTCATTTTACTTTAAAAAAAGCTGAAAAACTGAAATCTCTCAGGAAGGGTTTACTTTTGGACTGCTTCCTTCCAACATCCTGACCAACAGGGGGTCAGGTTGTGTTTCTGACTCTGTCAGGGTTTCTAGGATTTTTTTTGTTTGCTTGGTTTTTGTGCTACTACATTTGTATCCTTAATATTCCTAGTAAAGAACTGTTATCCCTGTTCCCAAATCTTTGCCTGAAAAGCCTTTAATTGCAAAATTGCAATAATTTTAGAAGGAGGGGTGGTTTACATTCTCCATTCCAAGGGAAACTCCAGCTTTCCCTGGCAGATACCTGTCTTCCCAACTTAAGACAGACATACACAACCCCCTCCCCATCTCCAGCACAGCATTTTTGGAACAGCACAAAGAAAAACAACTTTTCACCTGGTCAAACCTTGTAGCAAAGAGATTGAGAGAGGTCACTATCCCACCGTTGGGGCCCAGCCCATATCTGAAGCTTGGTTTAGGAAAGCAGATGGTTCTGCAGAGCCCAGAGGGTTGTTTTTGTCAGCTCTGACAAACAGATGCACACTGGATACCTTGAGATCAAGAGATAATAGCCCTAATACACAATTACATCTTCTGAGTTATTCAGTGGGTAACAAATACTCTCTTACCCAAACATGTGGGATTGACAGAAAAAGAAGGGGCTTCTCCTTGTCATTTCTGCTTTAATTGCACAAGAACCAGCATGGACTCATTACACACAGTCTTTTCTATCACCACTCTCAATGCCCAAATATCCTCCTTCAGCCCTTATTAACAAGACACAGAAACTCCACTAATGGCTAACAGGTGATAATGCACTCACATATCAATTTGAAACTTATCTTTAGGATGTTTTGTTGGTAACCCCAAATCAGACAACAGCCTAAAATCAAGAATTCTATCCCCCACCACCTTTATTCTTGTTGAAAATATTAAATTTAAGTCATATTTGCAAGTCAAAACCAAAGACTGTATCACCTCCATCTGCCTCTCCAAGGTATTACATAAGAGAGCAACAGTTTCAGAGAGACAACACTGCTTTGATTATGGTCAAATGGAGAGAGTTTTCTCCATCTACTACAGGCAAATAAAAATTTCTGTATTGGTTTATGACAAATAAAATCAGGCTAGTTAAAACATGGTGAAAAGGCTGCTGGCTTCCACAAAAAAAAAAAACAACCCACAAAAAAACCACAACAAAAAACACAACACAAAAACAAAACAAACAAACCAACAAATCAATAAATCAATAGAAGATACAAGTTCTTTGAAAGAACAACTGAAAAAAAAAAGAAAAAAAACCTACATGGGCAGAGTCCCTATTTCTTATTAAAAAATTACTGTTAGGCAGAATCATTTTTAGTACAGGAAAAAAATCACCTAAAAAGTGTTAAATGTTGTAGAACACCCATTCCTAATATCACATGCAAGAAACAGAGTCAAAACCTCTTGATCATCAGGCAACCCTGAATTACTGCAATCCTCCCCTTCACCACTGAGCACACAACAGATTATGTTCAAAAACTTGACATTTCAAATATCATTATTTAGACAAAAAAAAGGATACAGTTTCATGACTTCTTTGTATTTCACTGTGTCCCTGATATCTAGGGGAGAAACACACACAAGTTTAAGACACAGAAGCAGTTTTCCAAACCCCAACTGGTGGCCACCAGCTAATAATGCATCTCTATCTGTCTGTGTTACTAGAGATCCAGCACTAGAACAGATACTCCAGACATTTTTTATGACAGCAGCAAAACAATTTTGTGTACTCACACTGTCTTTTTTATCCTTTGGAGAGGGTGGCTGGCATAGGTCACAGAGTGTAAGAAACAGGATTGTCACAAAACTAGGGACTGGTATGCTCCTTGGAACAGCTAAATATAAGATCTGTTCTATTGCTAAAATGTTTTCTCTAAAATTCGTGTCTTTTAAAGTGCTTTAAAGCTCTTTGTTGATAGCATATGTGTATAGAGGGAACCAGATCAAATCTGCTAATCTTTTCATTACTGACAAAAAAAAAGCCTGCAGAACCCAAACACCTCCATCACAGCAGATGACATAAAAAATGTACAAACATGTTGGAAGAATAGCTTTGGTTCTAAAAATACCCATATTAACGACTGTTTGGAGAAAAGAGCTACAATTTAAAAAAAAATAGCCTCCAAGTCCTTCTTTTATTCGAACTTGGACTTTCTTAAGGGAATACATGAAGCCCAGCCTGTATTCCCTCACGTTCCATGGAACTCCAGGCAGCAACTGACAGAAAGAGAGGACACAGTCTCAAGGGAAATACAGGTTGGATATTAGGAAGAAGTTTTTCACAGAAAGAGTGATTAAATACCTGAATGGTCTGCCCAGGGAGGTGGTGGATTCACCATCCCTGGACGTGTTTAAGAAAAGACTGGATGTGGCACTTGATGCCATGGTTTGTTGAGGTGTTAGGGCTGGGTTGGACTTGATCTTGAAGGTCTCTTCCAACCTACACATTCTGTGATTGATTCTGTGATATGAAAACCACTCTCCGCAAACCCGTTCTGTCTCTATTTAAGGCCTTACATCCCCGCAGTCTCCTGGCAGACTCCTGGAGAGTCCCTCAGGGCGCGGCACTCACCGATGTTGGCGGGGAAAGGCAGGTCGTGCACGGCTGGGTCCAGGTTGATCACGTACGGAGGGCAGCACTGCTCGTGCAAGTGGGCGGCCAGGCGCTGCGGAGACACGGCGGAGGGGCCGTCAACTCCCGGGCTGGGCACGGCGGTAACCCCGGCGGCTCCCCGCGGGCCCCTCACGGCTCCCTCAGCCCCCTCACCTGCACCCAGGTGCTTTTCCCGGAGCCAGCCATGCCCAGCACCAGCACACACACCGGCGGCTCCCCGCTGTCCCCTCACCTGCACGAAGGTGGTTTTCCCGGAGCCAGCCATGCCCAGCACCAGCAAACACACCGGCG
>JBBMKD010000022.1:237285-252670 GCA_037834095.1 Argya squamiceps | reverse complement strand
CTTTTCCTTCTTTTCCTTCTTTTCCTTCTTTTCCTTCTTTTCCTTCTTTTCCTTCTTTTCCTTCTTTTCCTTCTTTTTCCTCCTTTCCTTCTTTTTCCTTCTTTCTTGTCTTTTTGAAGGATTTTAACATAGTGAACATAAATACTTTAATTCCCAGACCAAATGGCACTCTGAAATCTTTGTATTTTGAGTGTGAGTACAACTTAAAAAACTTTAATTTGAGCAATCCTCTCCCCCTGCTTCTGCAGTACCTCCTGAAACAATAGTGTCTAATGACCTGACCTGATGCCATCAGTGTCCCCCCTTATTAATTCCTGGAAAAAAAGGTGAACTCCACAACTCAGAGTATTAATAAAATTAATAGAATGGCCATCAGTCATCATTTGAGTGATCTAGTTATTTCAGCTGGTAATTGTAGTAGCAATGGGATGCATTGCAAAATGTTTCTGTTCCCTCTTTCCTCTTTCCATAAATGATATTTGCCCAGAGAACAGATATTCTGTGTTTCTTTGACACCTCGTTCAGTTTGCTGTCTGTAAATGTCCAGGCATTTCAAGGCCTTAGAGAAATACTTTGGGACAGTGAAGCAAAGTTCCCTCTGATCTCTAGGAAAAAAATTGAATGCTGCTGATTGAGTTTAAAGTAGTGTTAATGTAGTGTGGTTTGTAAGATATGCTGGATATACTGGAAGGTTGTTTTCACTGCTGAAAGCCTCTCTAGTTAAAATTCTTACTGGCATTTAATTGTGTAGTGCCAGCCCTGACTCTGGAAATAGAGACTGAAGGAGATCTTGCCCTTTGTGGGATGGAAAACATCTCTTTTTTAATGGTGGGCTGCAGAAATATTGAAATATTCTTATGATAAATGCATATTTTTTAACTGAGATTCACTTGGTGCCTGCAAACGAAGTTGAAAGTTTGAGGTAGGAGGAATATTTTTTTTTTCAGTTCCTCTTGAGAGCTTACTAATGTCATTATCCAAAAAATATATTGAAAAACAACACTGAGGATGTTTCATCTTGCTGGCACTTTACAATTCCCAAAACTCAGGAGATTCAGTGACCTGGGAGATGAATTTTTAGGGATTTCATCTTGGGAAGATGAAACGGATGTCGACTGTCAAGTTTATTGTGTTTGAAGGAATTCAACGTGATGTTTTCCAGGTCTAAACAACCTGAGGAGGAGGAGGAGGAAGCTGCTGTTCCAGCAGTGAACAGCAGCTGTGATGACACAGACACCAACATTTCCTCTGCCTCAGCAGAGGGCCCAGTGAATGGGAGTGCAGAGCCCAGGAGCAAGAGGACCATTCGCAGGCCTGCCTACTGGTTGGAAATGAGAGGGATGAAGAACAGTGTCAACAAATCTGCAGAGAAAAACGGTAATTTAGCACTGTTGCTCCAGGGCAAAACTGATTTTTCTCTCTGGTTCTTTGGTGAGAGAAAGACATGCTGTAATTCTGCCAAGAATTAGAAGCTTGCTGGTGTTGCTCATGTATAGAAAGAAATTAATTTTGCCACTACACAAACACAGGTAAAGTTCTTTGACATGACACAGTTCATTTTGAGTGACTTGTCTATTGAAATAATCATTCTGTGGCTGAACTCAGTTCTGTCTGTAGAAGGGATAAGTATAAGAGTTACACCAATCATGTCAGAAATAAGCTTCAAGAGCTTTAAAAATAGAACCATCAACCTTAAAGATGTGGCAAAGGGGACCATTCAGCAGCATTTGGGATTAGAGACAGCTGTTGTGGTTGGCAGATCAGTATTTTTTAAGGATGTCTTTATTTTCTCACGTTTGTCAGTTACAATTTTCTGATTTGGAATGGTGTGGCTCTTAGGTTGTTGTAGGAACACTCAGATTTCCTGGCCTAGGAGCTGTTTGCCAAACTTCTTGTGTGCCAGAGAGTCAAAACTTCAATCTCCTTTAATGCACTTTCTTCTTACCTCTAAGTCAGGATCCAGACTCAATTCTGTTGTGGGAAAGAGGCAGATTTGGATATTAGGAGGAAGTTTTTCATTGAAAGAGTGATTAAACACTGGAATAGTCTGCCCAGGGAGGTGGTGGAATTTCAATACTGACCAGTCACCTATTTACAAGCAAATGTTCTTTGCTATCCTTTTACACTTCTATTTTCCCACACTTGATAAACCCCAAACTGAGTAATTCTCTCCCTTTCCCTCCCTTTGATACTAGTCTTAAACATCCTAGTTTTGTGTAATCCTGAGCTGTTCTGCACTCAAATCCCACGTGCTGCATAACTCTTGGTAGTAACACCACTCTCTCCCTGCTCACTGTTCCTCCTTCCCCCTTTCCAAAGGGTTTACCACTGCCTGATCCTTGTGGGTCTCCTGGGACAGACCCAGGGGGAAGCTGTCTGGTTTTTAAACTCTACAATTGGTGTTCCCTGCCCACCATTGTGCTTCTGTGCTCATCTGTGTTCATGGAGATAAGCAAATATTCAGGGCAGGCGTGATATTATTTGTGTTTCTGTCTGCTCCTTTTTTGTGTGAGTGCAGGTGAGGTTTTTATGGCATAACTTAGCATTTTCTATCTCTTTTCCTGAGGATTATTTTCCCAGGCCATACTGTGGCACTGTTTGTTCCATACTTTTGGTTTTTTGACTAAATATTGAATATGAGGATAAGATGAGGCAGCAGTAGACTCAAAGCTGTTATCCACACTGAATACCAAGACTGAAGCATGTCTGTTCTTACTTCTCAGGAGAAGTGCTCTTGAAAGGGAAGAGGAAATGTGAGCAAAGGGAAGGCAAAGATGTTAAAGACTCTCCCAAGAAGAAGAGGAAGATTTCGGGTAATAGAAAATAACTTGTAATTCCTAATTGCAGCTCTCCAGGTACCTCAGACTTCTCTGCCCAAATGACATCTGGAGTTTTCAAATTCTATTTCTGATTCTGAATGTTTTGTTCTGGAAACCATTGAGTAGTGTCTGCTTAATCAGTGGGAGGTGATTTAATTTCAGTCTGGTTTAAAAGTCCAACAAAGGGAGGGAGGAAAAGAATTAGGGGGAGTATAGGCCAGTCTGCATCATTTCAGTTTCCCAAAAGATTACAGACTAAATAATCAGACACATTACTTGTAAACATCTGGAGATTGAGCAGCTGATAACAGCAAGATGGGTTTGTTGAGAAGAAATCAACCCCAAACACTTCTTTTTTTGCCACGAAGACCAAGGGGAAAAATGCTTGGCATCATAAGTCTTTCATTCCTTTGTCAGTTGGTGTTTAGGTGCAAAGGAAAGTGTACAAGTGGTGAAAGCAGGAGCAGGTGACACAAAAAATGTACATTTGCTGTCCAGTCTTGCAAGGATGAGGTCAGGAAAGTCAAATCCAGCCTGGAGTTGAATCTGGCAAGGGATGTGAACAGCAACAAGAAGAAAGGATCCTACAAGTACATGAACAGCAAAGGGAAGACCAAGGAAGGTGTGAGTGCTCATCAGAGCAGGGGAGCTGGTGACAAATGACACAGAAAAGGTGCTCAGTGTTTTCTGTGACTCCATCAGTTAAAGGAATCCTTCAGGAATCCCAGGAGCCTGAGACCAGACAGAGGGAAAGTCTGGAACAAGGAAGCTCTGCACTCAGTGAAAGAGGTCAAGCTTAGAGCACTGAAACAAACTGGATTTACCAAATCATTTGCCAGTGGTCTTGGTTAAGTGGGAAGGTCTGAGAGGACTGGAGGTCAGCCTGTCTGCAGGAAGGGTCAGAAGGAGGATTCAGGAAACCACAGACACATTGCTCTGGCCTTAGTGCCAGGGGGAAGGTCAAGCAGATTATTTTGGGTGCTATCACGTGGCATCTGAAGGACAACGTGGTGATCAGGCCCAGGCAGAATGAATCTAGGACTGGCAGGTACAGCTTGACTAACCTTTTGTCCTTCTGTGACAAGGTGATGCACTTAACACATGAAAAAAAGGCTGTGGATGTTATTTACCTGGGCTTTAGCAAAGCCTTCTGGACACCATTTCCCACATCATTCCTCTGGAGAAACTGGATGCTCGTGGCTTGGACAGGTGCACTCTTGGCTGGGTAGAAAATTGGCCTAGAGAGCCATGGGGAGTGGAGTGACATCCAGCTGGGGCTGGTCACCAGTTGTCTTCCCCAGGGGCCAGTATTTGGCCAGTCCAGTTGAATATCTTTATTGATGAACTAGATGAGGGGATTGAGTGCACCTTCAGTAAGTTTGCAGGTGTGGGATGGGATGTGGATCTGCTGGAGAGCAGAAAAACTCTGCAGAGGAAAGGGGACAGGCTGGAATGGTGGACCAAGGCCAGCAGTGTGAGGGTCAACAAGGCCAAGGTCCTGCCCTTGGGTCACTATAACCCCATTAAACACTCCAGGCTGGGGCAGAGGGGCTGGAAAAAGCCCTGGGGGTGTTGGTAAAGAGTGGCTCAACACAAACCCAGCTGTGCTGGCACTGCTGGGGCACCTCCAGTGCAGGGGACAACTCTGGGACAAAAGAGACATGGGGTGGCTGGAGCATGTTCAGGGTAGGGAAGGGAGCTGGGGAAGGGGCTGGAGCCCCAGGAGAGGCTGAGGGAGCTGCAAAGGGGCTGAGCCTGGAGAAAAGGAGGCTCAGGGGGACCTGGTGGCTCTGCACAAGTCCCTGCCAGGAGGGGACAGCCGGGGGGGGTCGGGCTCTGCTCCCAGGGCACAGGGACAGGAGGGAGGAAACAGCCTCAGGCTGGGCCAGGGCAGGGAACGAAGCTGAGGAAAGGGCTTGAGCACCAGGAGAGGCTGAGGGAGCTGGGAAAGGGGCTGAGCCTGGAGAAAAGGAGGCTCAGGGAGGACTTTGTGGCTCTGCACAACTCCCTGGTGGAGTCAGGTGGGTGTCAGACTCTGCTTCCATGTGACAAAACAAGGGGAAATGGCCTCAAGTTGCACCAGGTTTAGATGTGATACTGGGAACAGTTTTTTGCCCCAAAAGGACTGTCCAGCCTTGGCACAGCTGCCCAGAGCAGTAGTGGTGGTGTCCCCATCCCTGGAAGGATTTGAAAGGCATGTGGATGTGGCATTTGGGGACAGGGGTTAGTGGTGGCCTTGGTGGCAGTGGGGGAACTGTTGGACTTGATGGTCTTTGAAGGCTTTTCCCACCTAAACCATTTATGATTCTAAATCCCATGGGGCCTGACAGATTGCACTGAGTGCTGAGAGCTGGCTGATGTCACTGTGAGGCCACTCTTTGAAAGGTCATGGTGACTGGCAGAAGGTCCTGGAAGCTGGAAGAGAGAAAATATCACTCATATCTTCAAGGACAGAAAGAAGGAAGATGTGGGGAATTACAGGCCAGTCAACCTCACCTCAGTCCCTGGAAAGCTGATGGAGAGAATCATCCTGGAAAGCGTTTCCAAACAGGATTTGGAGCAGCCAACATGGATTCATGCAGAGAAAATCATGCTTAAATCGACCTGATAACCTCCTACAATGAGGTCTTGGTGGAATAGGAGTGTAGAAAGATGGTTCACCATCTGTCCCCATATTCAATTCTGACTGTTGTTTTTGTCACCAGGGACTTGGAAGGATGTGGACAGCACAAAGCTGAAAGTGACAGCAAGTGTGTTGGAGAACAGGCTAAAAGTTAGAGTGGTCTCCACAACAGAGAAACAATTTAAAAATAGGAGAGAGAACAGTGTAAAATTAAAGATTATATAGTTTGGGAAGAAATACTGTCACAGCTGAAAAACAAAGAACACCCAATGCTTCAGAAGAGGATTCAAGATCTACAGCAGATCAAAAGCTGACTACAGACCAGCAGTGCCATAGTTGTTTTTCAGAAGGCAGATGTTAGGCTGAGCTTTGAGCAGGAATGTGGACTTTGTGAAGTAATTAGAGACATGAAGGAATTCTTTTGCTGTAAGGCAGGATCACCATGGAGTGCTGTTCCAGCAGTGCCATTCAGGAAAAGAATGGGACAAGTGAAGAGGACAGAGAGATGAGAGCAAACAGCATAACCCATACTGAAACAATAAAGAATTTTTTAGTCTAAAGAAGACAGGAATGAGTAGAGAAACCAACTCCATGTTGGTTGTCATCAGATGGGCTCACCCAAACTCTGCACAGATGATGTTTCAGTGTGAAGACTTCCCATTGCCTGAGATTTGTGTGTGAGCAACCATAGAACTTAAAAATATTTGGGTGGGACTGATGCCTGACACTATAAATAGATTTTGAAAGGGAGTAGGAAACATAATCTTGACATTGCTTTAAAAAAAATAAAATACTGAACATTTCTGAATAACTTTGAGACAGCAGATTAATGAGGAGCCTTCTAGCAAAAAAAAAAATCTGCTTTTTATTGTAACAAAATTAGCACAACTGAGTCCTTTGGCTTGTCTTGTGTGTGTTCTAACAGGGAAAAAACAGCAAACTGGAACAAAACAAAACTCCAGAACGAAAGAGCAGAAAGTGCCAGAAACCTATGACACAGGTAAGAAGAAGAAGCAGTAGCTAAACATCGATTATGAAGCAGATAAATGTGATTTTAGGATTTGAATCTGAGCAACAGCTGTGTTTGTGGTGTTTGCATTCAGTGGTTCACTTGAGTGTTGACAGAGAGGAGCTGGCTGCTGTGCTGGCACTGTGGCAGTACTGCAGGGCAGGACTGAAAGTAGTTCCACGTGCTCTTGCCACTGCATGATGTAATAGTGAGGGGGGAATCACTTTTGGAACTGAACAAAAAGCCTGCTGAAATAGTTGCAGTTTTTGGTTGACCCACGATCTCCCCTCAAATGGATGATTTCACCTAAAGTTCTCTCCTCCCTCTCCATGCTGTCAGTTACTCCCCAAACCCTGCCCCTCATTCCAGAATGTTCCATGCCAGTCCCTGACTGAGCCAACCCCCTGCCTGTACCTCACCTATTTGTCAATCTGTGTTGATCCCTTCCCCTAGTTCTGGAAAGTTCTGTGTTGTTTGAAGACCCATTGGATTGTTCAAACTGTACCTTCCCATTGTTTATTAAGTCCCTCCTTAAGCTCCTCTCCAGTTTATCGCTGACTGGTTAGTTTATTGTACCCTCCCCTTGTACCACCACCCTTTAAAAATCCTGGTTCTGCCAAATTTTTGCTTGGGATTTCACAAAAGAGGCCAGACACTGGAGATCATTCACACAAGGTGCTTTTCCCTGGCTGCTGAGTAACCTGGTGGTCTGTGAACTCATTTTTACTCTTGAGTTGGGAAGACAGGTATCTGCCAGGGAGAGCTGGAGTTTCCTTTGGAATGCAAAATGTAAATCCTCCTCCCCTTCCCAATTATTACAATTTTGCAATTTGAGGCTTTTCAGGCAAAGATTTGGGAATAGGGATAACAGTTCTTTAGGAATATTAATACAAATGTAGTAGTACCAAAAAACAACCAAAAACAAGCAAACAAACAAAAATCCTAGAAACCTTAACAGAGTCAGAAATACAGCCTGACACCCTGTTGGAAGCAGTCCAGTCAAGCCCTCCTGCAGTGGCAGATGTGGTTCTGTTGGAGTAGAGATTGTCCTGTAGAAAAAAGGGTCAAATAATGGTGAGATGGGTCTGCTCTTCCTCCAGGAATGCAGTGGGAGCACTGGAAATCTGCTGTTCTCAGGTTTTATCCAGGCAGGAATGGTTTGTCTCCTCTCACTGGGTGCAGCATCTCCCAGTGGGATGATGTCATGTGTCATGTCATTAGTGAGCCTTAATGACTCATTAACAGCAGATATCCCCCTGGAGGGAGGATGGGTAGTGGAAGAGAGATAAGGAGCAGTCCCCCATCTGGTTTTAACAGCTGGCCCATGATCAGAAGCCCCCTTCCCCCTGGAGTTACAAGAGATAAAGAAAAAAAACATCTCCCCAACTGCTTTCAACAGATGGAATAGAATACACTCTTTTTTTTGAGTTACATAACCCAAGATAACAAGATGCCTGCTCAGATGTTCCTGCCACGTTTGTGTGAGCTAGCAGGCCCAGCCACAAATCCAACTGAGCCCTGATCTCCTCTCCCACCTGCAGCTGCAGCTCTGTGACATTGACAGCAGCACCAAGACCACCATCCTGAACTACTGCTCCTACGTGCAGTGGGTGCCAGGCAGTGATGTGGTGGTTGCTCAGAACAGGAACAGTCTCTGCATTTGGTACAACATCGATGCTCCAGAGAGAGTCACCATGTTTCCTCTGAAGGTAAAACACTCTGGAGACTGTGATTGCCTCCTGCAGTCTCTTTTTCTCCTTCCTCATGTATGTGGGAGTAGCAAGGGTGGTATGGCAGAAAGGAGAATGAAAGGAGCTTTTAGTTTCTTATGGACAAAATATGAGCTCATTTGTCAGGTTTATAACAGACATTTCTGGCAGAAAATGAAGCGAGGAGCTGTTTCGTGGCTCAGTCTGCTCAGTGTGAGCTCATTCAGAGGAGCCATGACTGGCAGAGCTGTTGCAGTGCTGCCCTCACATCCCTGAAACCCCACACACTTCAGGAGAACAGGGCAGCATTGACAGCTGGTGCTCTTCCCAGGGGGATATCGTGGGCTTGGAAAGGAACGATGGAAAGACTGAAGTGATAGTGTCTGAAGGGGTGAACACTGTGTCCTACACCCTGGATGAAGGCCTCATAGAGTTTGGAACTGCTGTTGATGATGGGGATTATCACAGGTAAGTGCTGGATTATGGGGATGGCAGGCAGCTCATATCACCTGGGAATCAGTGATCCATAAACAGCACAGCTTTCCAGAGTTGAATTTCAGACTCTCAGCATGATGTTGGTGCCAGGTCTGGCTATAATGAACATCAGAGCCCTTCAGGAGAGATTTTTCAGCTTTTGCCTCCTTGCAGCTTTGTGGTTTCAAACTCAGGGAGAGATTGGCCAGTCTGGTCCCACAGACACCAACAGGGCTTTGCTGAAGGTAGCTGTCAGTTAATTGCAGTGAATTGAAGGTAGCTGTCATTTAATTGCAGAATAAGAGTGTCTCTAGAGCAGCCAGATGTGGAGTGAGGCTTGGGTGCTTTTACTGCTGCCCTTGCAGGGATGGTGGCAGTATTATGGGAACATCCAGGAGTTGTGCAGAGTAAAAATTGACTGCATGAAGTGGTCATGGTACTGCTGTGACACTCTTAGAGGGCTTTTAGAAGTCACATGGGGAGAAAACTTCACGTGTTCATAGCACTGTTGTGTCTTCAGGGACTTTATTAGCAGGGACTTGTATCAGACAGAACACTTCAGGTTTGTCCTACACTGCTACAGCCTTCAGTTAATCACCTGCCTCTAGTATCTTAGCCCAGGCAGGAATAACCTAGATCTCTGAATTTTCCTCTGCTCTGTCAGGCTCTGTGTTACACTGTCCTCTTCAGGGCTGGGCACACCCAGCTGGTTTTATTTCCAGCACTACTCTCGTTAGGATGCTCTTGTCTCAGTCTGGGATTTTCCACACCTTGAGTGCTGTGTCCAGCTCTGTTCCCCTCAGTTCAGGAAGGGCATTGAGTGCTGTGTCCAGCTCTGGGTGTCTCAGTTCAGGAAGGGCATTGAGTGCTGTGTCCAGCTCTGGGTGTCTCAGTTCAGGAAGGGCATTGAGTGCTGTGTCCAGCTCTGTCCCCTCAGTTCAGGAAGGACACGGAGTGCTGTGTCCAGTTCTGTTCCCTCAGGTCAGGATGGGCATGGAGTGCTGTGTCCAGTTCTGACCCCTCAGGTCAGGATGGGCATGGAGTGCTGTGTCCAGCTCTGTCCCCTCAGGTCAGGAAGGACATGGAGTGCTGTGTCCAGTTCTGACCCCTCAGGTCAGGATGGGCATGGAGTGCTGTGTCCAGCTCTGGGTGTCTCAGTTCAGGATGGGCATGGAGTGCTGTGTCCAGCTCTGTCCCCTCAGGTCAGGAAGGACATTGAGATGCTCAAACACATCCAGAGGAGGAAACGAGGCTCATGAGGGGCCTGGAACACAAACCCTGTGAGGAACAGCTGAGGGAGCTGGGGTTGTTCAGCCTGGAGAAAAGGAGACTCAGGGGTGACCTTATCACTCCCTACAGCTCCCTGAAAGGTGGCTCTGCTCAGGTGGGGTTGGTCTCTTTCTCCAGGCAGCACTGACAGAATGAGAGGACAGTCTCAGGCTGAGCCAAGGGAAATATGGGTTGGATATCAGGGAAAAGTTTTTTACAGAAAGAATGATAAAGAACTGGAATGGTTTGCCCAGGGAGGTGGTGGAGTCACCATCCCTGGATGTGTTTAAAGCAGACTGGATGTGGCACTTGGTGCCAGGGTTTAGTTGAGGTGTTGGGGCTGGGTTGGGCTTGATGCATCATCTTGAAGGTCTCTTCCAACCTGGTGATTCTGTGATTCTGTGATTTCTCAGAGAGCTCTTCTGTCACTCAAAGTCTGCACATTTGTCTGTCTCAAGGGCCACTGCATTTTTGGAGACACTGGAAATGTCCACAGAGACTGAAGCCATGTGGAAGACCCTCAGCAGACTGGCTTTGGAAGCGAGACAGCTGCACATTGCAGAGAGGTACCTCACATCTTCATGGCTTCAACGTGCTCTTTGCTGAATCCCAGAAACCAGGATCCAGTTAAAATTGTGGCTCTGTGTCTGGTCTGGAATATTCACTGCATTGGAGACTTAGGTGTTCTCTATTCCAGGCCATGACTTGGCCTTTTCATCCCAGCTGAACCAGGGGTGGGAAGACCTCTCTCTGTAGCATAAATTTTTGTTGATGGTTGCCCAAAGCTGTCTATAGCAAGGACTGAGAGAGCTGACAGACATGAGCAAGCTTGAGGCATTACTGAAGCCTGGGGAGGTGAAACATGAGCCTTGGTCATGCTCCTGCATTCTCCCCTGGAGCAGAGGGCACATCTGAACATAGATCTTGGCAAAATCCTTCTCTTGAAGGAGGGTTACCCCACTTCTCCCATTCCTGAGCTAAGTCTGCTGCCCCATTTCTGATTTTCTTATCTTGGACCAAAAGTGGGTGACAAAACCTGGTTATTCACTAGCTGCTTTGCATTTTCCAGGTGCTTTGCAGCTCTGGGCAACATGGCAAAGGCTCGATTTCTGCATGAAACCAATGCCATTGCTGACCAGGCAGCTCAGGAGCACGTGAGTCAAACCTTTCCTGCCCTGCAGGGCAGCAGTTTTCCTTTAAACACTCACATGCACATTATCTTCTGTGTCCTTGCTCTCTGATGTCATGCTGCAGACCAGTCCCTCTTCATGCAGAAATCACTGACATTGTCTTTCATCCACAGCTGTCAGATCCCTGTCCAGGCTGGCCGTTTTATCCTGCCTTTTCACTGCTATGATTCTCCACTGTTTTGTTTCTGTAGCCCCTCCATGTCCCTTTCTGGAGCCTGTTCTTTCCCTCAGCAAACTGATCGTGCTGCTGTTGTCAGCAGGGTGGGGATGGCACAGACCATTACCTGGTGCGGGCCCGCTTGGCCATGCTGGACAAGAACTACAAGCTGGCAGAGATGATCTTCCTGGAGCAAGTGAGTACAGGAACAAGGAGGGGAAAAGGTTCTGTTTATTTTTGGGTGGGGAGGTGTGTGTCCTGTGATGTAAGAGGGAAGGATGATGTTGCTTGTTCCCAGGAGAAGAGTTTTCTCCACGAAGTAGAACAGGTATTTCTTTGTTCTGAGGTGTAGGATTACCAAGAGATGCATGGAGAGTGTGAGGGAAGATGTATATCTAATATAGACACTATAATAATGTATAGCTAATGGAGACAGTACACATTTTCAAGTGTTTTCTGCACATCTAACCCTGCCTGCTGTGAGTGTAGCAGTGTGTCTGCTCCTAACCTGGAGTCTTCCTGCTTTGCTTTCCAACACAGAACGCCACAGAGGAGGCCATGGACATGTACCAGGAGCTGCACATGTGGGATGAGTGCATTGTGGTGGCCAAGGCCAAGGTACAGAGTATTCCTGCACTGGGCTGTAGGCTGGTCTTGCTTGGTAAATCTTCTGGTTGGGAGTCCATTCAGATGTGTTTTTTTCACCTGCTTTACCTTGCTTCTGCTTAGAAGGGCTCCAAGTAGAAGGGAAGGTTGCACAGACCTGGATAAATAGGGAGAAAAGCTACTGAGAAATTGGTTTAAGGGTACCTGTGGCTTAAAGAATGGGTGGTGCCATGTTACACAGGGCTGGCATTGCAGTTTGTGATAACTGGACAACAAGAGGCCTGGAGCTATGACCAGGTGTTCAGAGCCTGCAGGATGAAGATCCACAGTATCTCATCTTACCCAGAGCTTAGAAGGGCTCCAAGTAGAAGGGAAGGTTCTGCTGGTATAAGTACAGACCTGGATAAATAGAGAGAAAAGCTACTGAAATTGGTTTAAGACTGTCTGTGGCTTCAGAAAATAATGGGTAGTGCCATGGTACACAGGGCTGGCATTGCAGTTTGTGATAACTGGACAACAAGAGGCCTGGAGCTATGACCAGGTGTTCAGAGCCTGCAGGATGGAGCTGCACAATATCTCATCTTACCCAGGCCTGTGTTTCTCCACAGGGACACCCAATGCTGGAGAAGTTACGTCGGGGTTACTACCAGTGGCTGCTGGATACCCAGCAGGAGGAGAAGGCTGGGGAGGTCCAGGAGGGCCAGGGTGACTACCTGGCAGCCATCAGCTTGTATCTGAGGGCAGGGCTGCCAGCCAAAGCAGCACGGCTGGCCATGAGCAGGGATGAGCTGCTCACCAATGCAGATGTCATCGACAGGATCTCCGTGGCACTCATCAGAGGGGAGCTCTATGAACAGGTGAATGGATGGCCCTTTCCATCTTTCAATTTAGGGGCAGCAGGGCCCTTACCCAATCCTCTGCACCTGTGGGACACAGGGGGAATGAGCTGGAAGGGAGCAGAGGTAATTCTGTGTTGATAAATTTGTAGTTAACATTTGTGAGGAAATCCCCACTGTATCCATTGTACACGGGTGAGGTCTAGAACTGCTGTTATTAATCAGAAAAAAAATCACATCTGATTGGCAACATGTCTCCAGAATGTAGTGTCAGTAATAGTTAAGGAGGCCCCTAGGAGGATGGGAATCAATAGGAACAGAATCATGAGTCAAACTGAAAACTTGATGTCATTTTGGAAATGCCAGTGCTTCCTCACATCAGAATAAAATACAGCATAAGGGTAGTCTAAATGGAAAAGTTAAGGAAGCAGAACAAAGGAGTTGAAGACTGTAGAGCCATGAATATAATAAAGAAGGAATGTGATTATTCTCTGTGTCTATTAACACCAAAAATTGATAACTTATTGTTAGGGGACAGTTCTAAAACCAAAGGGTGTTTTTTTCCACAGCACATAATCATGTTAATGTAAGGAAGCAGTGCTGAGTCTGCCCACTGCTCAGTATCCTGGCCAGCAGTGGCCTCTGGCAGGTGCTTAAGAAAGGAAAATAAAGAGCAGGGCAGGCAAATACAGGGTGGTACTTCCCCTAGTGTGTTTTCATGGAGTCCAGCAGTTTGCAGCCTATAACATACCTGAACTGCTCCCCTTTTGTGTTTAAGAGCTCTTATTAGATTTTACTTCCATGAGCTTGTTGAATTATTGCTTGAACCACACGTGGATTTTTAGTTGCAATTTTGGCTATGAGTGACCCAGTTCAGTTAGATGTTGTGTGAAAAAAGCCACTTCATTTTATTAGCTTGTTTTGTGTCTCCTTTATAAATTACATTTCTCTAGTCTCAATTTATCTTCAGCATTTTTCTGGCCATTTCATTTCAACACAAGAGAACTTTGTACCTTTTCAAACCCGTCATCTTTTCTTAAGCTTTCAGCTGAAAGAATAAGTGGAGCTCCCAGCTACTGGATGATGTTACCAAAAGCATAAATTGTCCAAAAATTAGACAAATCATGGAGGTAGAGTCTGTCAAAAGCCATTAAATAAGATGATTTGAGGGCATCAGGACAAACTTCAGGCAGCTTCTACTGTGCAGGTTGTCAGAGATGAACAAATAGAGGAACGGCTGGTATTTACTTACTCTGTTATTACAGTTCTTCTCTAGATGTGTGGTCTTGCCACCATTCAAATACTGAAGGGAATGAGCCTTTGGTCTGCCAGAATGGCTGTGCTGGGCTTGATCAGCAGAGAGGACAATGCCCTTGGCACAAGCTGTCTTTCCTAGAAGTTCTTTAATCCTCATAGACTTGGTTAATTGGGAGGGCAGAGCTGGTGCAGGAGTGATGCTGTGTGGGGATGGTGGCTCTGGAAACTGGCAGCTTGTATCTGTCACTAGGCTGGAGACAAATATGGACAAATAGAGGAAAGGCTGGTATTTACTTGCTCTGTTATTGCAATTCTTCTCTAGATGTGTGGTCTTGCCACCATTCAAATACTGAAGGGAATGAGCCTTTGGTCTGCCAGAATGGCTGCACTGGGCTTGATCAGCAGGGAGAATAGTGCCCTTGGCACATGCTGTCTTGTCTAGAAGTTCCTTAATCCTCATACACTTGGTTAGTTGGGAGGGCAGAGCTGGTGCGGGAGTGATGCTGTGTGGGGATGGTGGCTCTGGAAACTGGCAGCTTGTATCTGTCACTAGGCTGGAGACCTGTTTGAGAAGGTTGGGAACCCACGGAAGGCTCTGGAGTGCTATGGCAAAGGCAGTGCCTTCCTGAAAGGTACTGTGCTCAACGTGTTCCTCCCCTTCATCTCCCGCAGGAGCCTGGGTACTCTGGCCTGGTGGCAACATGAAATATTGCCCTGGAGCCTGGAGATGCCTGGGTGCTCTGCAGCTTTCACCTATCCTATAATTCAGTGTATTTTTCACGTAGTTGTACTAAAATTCAGTCCCAGGAGAGTGTCTTGTTCCCAAGCCCTTGCCCATGCTGACTGTACCAGCATGGCTTTGACCCAGCTCTCCACAGGGTCTGGTTTGCTGGGTAACCCACTGGAGCTGGAGTGCCTTAGATAATCACCCTTCCCCTCCTTGTGTGCCACATCCAAGGTCTGTGTTTGCCCCACGATTCTGCTTTTCCTGCTGCCCTCAGCATGACAGCTCCTGTGTCCCCTTACAGCCGTGGAGCTGGCTCGCCTGGCATTCCCTGCAGAGGTGGTGAAGCTGGAGGAGGCCTGGGGAGACCATCTGGTGCAGCAGAAACAGCTGGATGCTGCTATTAACCATTACATCGAGGCCAGGTGGGAGCAGGGGAAGGCTGAATAAGCAGTAGGGCATAAAGTTGATACTTTTGCCTTTATCAGCAGGGGGTTTTCCTGAGTGAACCCCTGTTGGGGAAGATGAATCAGGGAAACCTTATAAATATGATTGCTTAGCAAAAGAATCTGAAAATATGAAATCTATAATCGAAATAGAAATGAAAGCTTGCTTTGAGTTGTAGGATACTGAGCCTTGGTTACCATATAACCTGAAAACAACAGCCCAGCCAGCTGAAGGAGAATCCCTTTGGATTGAACAATGCCCTTCT
>JBBMKD010000022.1:181033-212184 GCA_037834095.1 Argya squamiceps | reverse complement strand
CGCCGGGACGACACCGGGAGTCCGCGGGAAGGGCGGGGGGCTGCAGGGGCCGCGGGGCCGCAGCCCGGAGCCAGCACACGCCGTGGCCCCGGGCGGGTGCGAACCAGTAAACAAAAGTGCAGCCGGCGGCGGGAGCGAAGCGCCGGGCGGGGAGGAGGGGACGAGCTCGGCCACCCCTGGGCCCATGGCGCGGGAATAGGGGGGGGAGTGACCGGGGGTGCAGGGCTTAGGGGCTCACCCCTGCTTACCTTTAAATTAAAAAAAAAGGAAAAAAAAGAAAAAAAAAAAACCAAGAAAAAACCCATTTCTGTGCTGTGCAAAAGACACTTTGAACAATTCAAACAGAACAAACTCCATGCACATGAGCGGGGCTGCAGAACACCCCGAGCCAGGTTTGTCAGCTGTGCAGCACAACCTGGCAAATCCCAACGAAAACAGGGCTGGAAATAATACTGATGCTCAAAGTCCCCTTGACGAGGCGGGCAGGGAGGACTGAGCCCAGCCACGGCACATGCAGGATGAGCTTCCAAGCACTGCAGCTGGGGTCTTGTGGATGCCCGACGCTGGTGGGCAGACACAGAGGGGTCGCAGGCCGCGCTGGCTGCCCGGGAGCCACCAGGGGCTAAGATGACACAGTCACGGCCGTCAGGGCCCCGTTCCGAGTGTAGTAGAACTTGCTAAATGCCTCTTCAAGTAAACAGGTGAGTCTGCTCTGGTCAGCCTGGGGAGAACGAGGAGAGTGAGGGGTAAATCCCATCCACTCAAGGCTGAGAGCATGGCTGGAGTGCCCCAGGGCAGGGAACTGGCTTATTCCTCCTGCCTCCTCCCCATGAAAACAGGCTGATGTGGCATAAACCACTGAACTCCAAAGGAACACAGGCTTAGAGCTCTACCTGAGCCCCTGCTTACCTCGCTGATGAACCCAAGCTGGACCAGTTCAGCTGCCAGCTCCTGGATGTTGTCATCTGCAAAGCAAGGAAAGGTGTCAGGCCTTGGTCCAAGCGTGCTGCTGGCCCCAGTGCAGCTCAGCAGGGGCTGGAAAAGGTACTTATTGGGCTGGAAAAGGTACTTACTGGGCTGCAGGTCACAGCTCAAGTGTCGATTCAACTTGTCTTCCAGTTTCAGCAGCAGCGTCAGCTGCAGGGCAAAGAAATTCTCATGAGGGATTGCAGTCCTGCAGGCTGCCACGACAAGCCCAAAGCAAGCCTAGAAATACCCCCTGGGATGGGAACCACCCCTCCAGAGCCCCAGGGGGATGTAAAAAAAGCAGCCACAGAGCCATGAGCCCAGCAGAGCTGCCCCAGCCTCCCCCAGATGTAACAACTCACATGGTGTTTCACACCCTCCTCCACGGACTCGATGTTGCACTGCATCAGCACCACCTGAAACAGAGACACCAACCCCTGAGCAGCTGCCCCACAGCCCTGCCTGGCAGGGGGAGTGTGGGGAGGAGCCCCCCAGCACTTACCTTGCGGGTCTCCACCTCAGCAGGCTCTGGGGTTGGGGTTTTCACTGATGGGGGAGCAATGGGAGATTTCACCACGACCTGCTGGGGTTGCTGAGGTCGTGGCATCCCAAAAGCTGTGAGGGGATAGATTCCATTCCTGCAAGGAAGGGAGCAGCATTTGAGGTTTTGTACCTTTCCAAAATTTTTCCAGTCTCACACACAATGGAAGGTGTCTTTTAAAGAAAAAATCCCTCTTACCTCACATCCTCCAGGAATTTGTCCAGCTCCAGTGCTGGGGATTGTGAGAAGCTGGAAAACAAAATGTCCTGAGATGAGAAATCCTCTCACAGTACCATCCACGTGGGTCTGTTGGGATGCAGTTTCAAATCCCCATGTCCTGGGCTGTGTCCACAGGCAGGATGGGTGTGGACAGAGGTGTGACAAGCTCTTATCTTCCCTTAAGGACATAACTCTATCTACAGGAGCTGAGGATGAGGCAGCAGTCATGGCAGAACCAGACTCACAGCCCTCAGAACTGTGCAGTGCAGTTATTTGGAGCTGGCCCAATGTTCCTGGTGAGCTGTTTCACAAATACCTGCCATACCAGGTTCCCTGATTGCAGCAAACACTTGGAACAGCCAAACCCCTGTCCTAAGGCTGCTCTGAAGCATTCCAGAGGTGAATTAAGGACTGCAAAACTGCTGGAAACCTGACAGGATAGCCCCAAGTGCTTTATGGGCTGCACACCTGCCTCAGCTCCAAGAGCACTCTCCAACACCCCCAGCAGTTGGGATCATCCCAATCTCCAACACAGCAGTAGTTTTCAACAAAAAATTACAATTTTTTTCTAGCAGCTTGGTCTGCATGGCAGTCTGATGAACCTGATGCTGACATTTCAAGTCATTGCTGCTTTTTTCTCCTTTTCCAGCACATCTGAGGTATGGCACTACCAAAAGGCAAGTTCCAGGCTGAGGAACTCAGGTCCACAGCCAGCCAAGGCTGCAGAGACTGACACCCCATGTCTGTAAGGATCTCTCTGACACAGCTTTGGCTGTTCACTTGTTGTCCTCATTTTGAAACTACATCAAAAACATCCCAAAGGGAATTTCATACCATTTCCCAGCACTATGACAACTGGAATGTCAGTTTTTGGAAGGGTTTCTATGGCTCAGAGAGCTGTTATATGGACAGAGCTGTTCTTCTTTGTCACCTTGGTTACTCTTGTTCAGCAGCCTGAGCATCCCAGAACTCTGGGTTTCCCTGGAAGCACCCTAGGCTTCTCTGGGAACACAGTATTCACATCTTAGTTTCTTCAGCTAATCCCTTGCCTAGCCAAGGCTTTGTTATCCAAAATGTAGATCAATTTTTGGCACTCTGCTTGCCCCATTACAGTCTCTCCCTTAGGGAGTGGTGTAAGTAGTGCTGTGTGTCACTGACAGCTGCCTCAGTGCCTTCCCCTGTGCACAGTGTGGAATAAGATGCCCCATTAGGAAAACACTGAGGAACCCTTTTTCTGAAGTGCTGGACTCCCATCTGGCTGGTCTGTGATTGGTCAGAGCACCTCCCAAAATTATTCAGCCAAGTTTTGCTGGGGATTGCTCCAACTACAGTGTGTCATTTCATCCATCCATCTGGGGAACAATTCACCTCAGCTGCACAGAACCTGCTCCCAGGGAATAGGTGCAAGGTTTCCTTCCACCCACCCAGGAATAGCCCTGCTCAGCAGTGTGTGTGCCCAGACAGTGACACCTGCAGCTCCACCAGCTCCCTCTGGCACCCAGTCAGTGGGGAAACACCAACAGGGAGGTGATGGGCAGGGTCCCAGAGCTCACACCAGTGCCCCAGCACTGCTCCCCTGGGCACTCACATCATCTTGACTCCTTCCCTGTCCTCGTGATTGATCTCTGCCAACACCGCATTCATGTCCAGGTTTTTGGTAATTTCTTCTAAAGCATTTTCAGGAATCATATCTATATTAAAAAAAAAAAAAAGAGGTAACTTAGAGCACTTGCAGCTCCTCCCCAGCCTTAGAAAAGCAATGAGAAGTGCAGAGTTCTTATGCTCTCTGATGCTTTTGGGCACCACGGCTCTCCCAGCCCCACCAGCTGCGTCTGACAGCAGGGGATGGGGAGGGGATGCTCCCAGGGTCCCAGCTCACTGGGCTGAGCACTGACAGCTCAGCCAAGCCCTGCAGAGCCCTGCCCAGGTGGGGATGTGTCTCTGCACTCACGTTGGTGCCCAACAATGCAGTGAGCAGCCAAGAGCTTCAGCGAGGGCACCTCGAACAGCGCCTGGTGGAACAGCAGCTCCCGCGCCGTGGGGCGCCTGCAGGGGTCCTGCTCCAGACACTTCTGGATGAACTCCTGCAGACAAAAACCTCAGTGAGACAGCCAGCAAGGGCAGCAGAGGGATTCAGAGTGTAACAGTGTGTCTTTTTGGAGTACAGCCACCGCCCTTCTAGATGCCAGTCAGCCTCTCTAGTGGAGAAACTGCTTGAGAAGGATTCGGGCAGCAATTCAAGCTCACACAGGGTCAAATCAAAAAATCTTCTGAAGCATGTATCATTCAGATTTGGATCCATCTAGAGTCCAGTCTGTGCAATTAAAGGGTGTGTCATGAGGAGAAGCCAGGAGAATTAAGTGAGGATGACAGCTGATTTCCTTCAAACCAGCACTTAGTGTCAATCCAAACACATTTGGTGTGTCTATAGACACAAAAACACGAGATAGCTTAATGCCTTTGTAAGGCAGCCCTTGTGGACAAATCATTTTAAAGCAGGAGGTTCCACTGTTCCACAGGTTACAAGGCTGGCTGAGCAGAGAGGCACAAGGCTCCCAGCCCAAATCAATTTCCAGCCAGTGTTTATTCCAGTGTGCTGAAGGTGAATCTGGAGCCAGAGAGGGGGAACATGTGGTTTTACTCAGTTATTTAGTGTCTCAGGTTCGTGGGTGGCACAGGGGGCAGGGCAGGGGGCAAGTGACCACAGGGAAGACAGGAACAGGACACCAGGCCCCAGAGCCCGTGGGGAAACAGGGAAAGGGGATGCCATGGGGTGGGTGATGGACTTGCCAAACCCAGAGGGAAGATTGCACGATGTCTGCAAGGGGGAGAAGCCTTTTGTTACACCTGGTGTATCTTTAATCTTCCCTTTTCCAGGGAAGGGCCGTTGGAAATTCCTTTTAATGGCATGAGGGACCCCACAGAGAGCAGCAGCCCCTCTGGCTCACCCGTTGCAGGGGGTCCTCCAGCAGCTGGATGGCACTGTTGATGGCCTCCTGTGGCACGTAGGATGACTCCCCATTGCCCTGGATCTCCAGCACTGCCATCTGCAAACAGAGCAGGGCATCACTGGGAATGGCAGATTGCATGGGAGACCACTGCCAAGCATGACATCACCACAGCCAGGCTGTCTGGGGGGTATTTAAGGTCACATTTGGAGAGACAGAGAGAATGAATGGCTCTGCCTCATTACAAGAGTTTGCTCCTAGCACCCCCAAGCCTGCCAGGGAGCCCTGGGAACCCTGCCAGCAACATCCTGGGCAGTGAGTGTCTCCAGTTTGAACCTCACTGGCCTGTTATTCTGTTTGGTAATTCCATAATGAAGCAGTGAGTGGATCACTGCCAGGATCTGACAGCGTGGCAGAACAAGAGCAAGCACACAACACACCAAGGATGGGCTCCAGCCAACTACACAGACACCAATTCCCAGCTAGGAAAGACTGGGAAATATTGCAGAGAATGTCTCTGAGTTCAGCTTAAGTTTTGTTCCCTAAAAGTTGCATCTTTCCACAGTTCTCTTCCTGCTTCACTAATGGAATGTGCAGCACAGGTTGAGAGTTCCTTGTGCTGGCTCTTCCTGACAATTCTTCTCAGAAAACACTCCTAAATAACAACTCTCATTACCTGGACTTGGATCTACTGACTGCAAGGACAGAGGGAGCACAAAGCTGCTACAACCAGGTATGTCAGACTCACATCAACTGCAACCAGAACCTGTGTCAGATGGGCACAGGCTGGCCCAGAAAAAGTGACAGGTTGTCACTTTTTTGGTTTGGAGCTGTCCCCCAGAGACCCTGGGCACTGGTCACACACACAGACATTACAGAACTGTGCAGCAGTGACTATTCCCTCCAGCCAGTGAGTCTGACTCCAGGACTGGCCAAGACTCACTAATTCATTACCCATTAGGGATTTGGGGAAGACCTGCAAATTGCTGAGCCATTCACTTCTTAGTGAGGCACTTGGGGGAGCCTCCATAGGGATCCCTCCAAGGCAAAGTGGCATTTGGCTCTGAGAATAAAACACACTTGTCACTGAGCAAACCCCCATGGCCACAGCCTTTCCAGAGCTCTCTCTGCCCTCAGAGTCATCATGTGTGCCCCACAGTCTGTTCAACACTCACCTCCAGTGCACACATCCCAAAGGAGTAGATGTCCACAGCCGTGGTGACATTGGCAACTTCTGGAACACAGAAATAACATTGTTATCACTCAGCTCTGCACCAGCAGCACCACCCTGCACCAGGCTGGGACACTCCTGCAGCTTCTCCCTCCTCTGCTACCGAGGGACATTGTGGGAGATGGATTTTTTGAGAATTCTCAATGCCTGACAGAGTATTAAAGTATAATCCAACACTAAAGCATTTCAGCAGGCAAATGGCTCAGAACTGTTAATGTGGCATCTTTCAGGCACCTGGAACTGAGAACAAGGTGCAGGACAGCTTGGAAACATCAGTAAGGCCAAAAACACCCCAGGTTTGCAGCCACAGGCACAGCATACCTCCATATTCTGGGGCAAAGAAGTGCAGGTTCTTCTGCTCCTCACGACAGGTCTTCACGTGGTTGTTAATTGTGTCTGGTGCCACTAGAAGAAAACCAGGAATGCTTTAGGATACAGGAAAGCACAGCCCATCCCTGATGAAATCCCAGGGAACAACTCCAGGCCCTTGGTGCCCAAAGGGGCAGAATGGTGGCATTAAGGTGAGTCTTCACAGCTTTCATCTCCTGTCACCTGCCCTGAGCTGACACATTCCTGCATTGCTTCCTTGGCAGCTTGAGCATCACTCTCCAAGGGCAAACCTGGAGGCAACAACTGCTGCCTCCTGGGGAGACAAGGTGGGAACAATTCCCTTGTTGAAATCAGATAATTCCCTAACTTCAATCAGATCTAGAGCATTCAGCAACTCATTAGAGCATTTGACACAAGCAATTCATTCAGAACAGCAGCCTGAGGAACAGGCAGAGATGCCAAAGTCACTGCAACTTGTCACCATCTCAAAGTTCTGGGAGGATGGAAGAAGCTACCATCCTCTTCCTGGTAGAAGAGCTACCAGGAAGCTCTTTCATGTTCCAGGTGCCAAAGCACCTCCAGACAAGAATCAAGCCAAGCTGCTGGAGGAGGGGAGGTGACCACCCAGACAACAGAACCTCCACAGACTATGGGGAGGAAATAACTCGTGACCACAAGAGCAGTGAGCAGAGCACAAGTATGGGCACCCATCAAAGATAAGCCTTTGGGACAGCCACCTCTGCAGAGACAACTGTCCAAAATTAAGCAGCTGTCTCTGCCAGGGAGAAACACAGAGGTGGGCAGGGAGCACAGGGCCACCACCCACCCATTTGAAGCTCTACTGTCACACTGGAATGTGCCCAGTCCCAGTCTCAGGCCCATGTCCCACCTGGTGACCCCCCTGGACAATCACAATCAGTCTGGGATGTGCCAAACCACTCTTATTTCTCCACCCCAAAGAGGATTCCCAGCTGAGTGACCAGTTACCAGTTTCAGAGAGCTGTTCTTTGGGCTCTGGTCACACAAGAAGGTCCTGCCTTGGTAACTCAGCTCAGCCTTGCTGCATGGCACATACCAAATCATATTACCCAGTGTGAGGGCTGGAAACAGAGCTTTCTGCAATAGCTAGGGGCTTCTTTACCAACAAACCATGCACAAGTAACTGTTTTCTGTTCCCTGTGTTAGCTCTGATCCCAGGAGTCCAGCAAAATGACTTCATTCCTAGTGCTCACCCTGCTCCCAGACATCACCAGATGTGAAGGTGAGAGGACCCACATCACACCACAAAGCTACATTCTTTGCCTTTCTCCTAAGGCCTGTTCTGTTTTCCCACTGACTGCTTTAGACAAGTTCTGGCCAGGGCCATGCACCATCACACCACTTCTCTCTACTGGGGACTCTGCCCCAAAAAATCTCAACACTCCCCATGTGACAAGCAGCTCAAAGCCTCCCTTGAGCAGCCAGCAAATGCCTGATCCTCATCAGCACCCAAAGGATGAGCTCTGGACTTGTATTCACCTTTTATTCAGTGTTTTGTAGTCCTGAGTCAGTTCCAACTGGAGTTTTCCCAGTCCTCTCTGCACTGGACTGGATTGTTCCTGTGCTGCTGCAGCCAAGCCCTCAGTCCCAGCCCTGTCACCACACATCCCCCAGTGCTGGACGTGGCACATGAAGCACTTGTGGCTTGTCCAGCACACTGGGTTCTCATACCAGGCCTTCTAAAGAGAGTATTTAAGGCTTCAGAAACCCTTCTGTTCCAACATCAGATTTATTTTGTTGTTTATGGGATCCTGGGTGTCTCTGTGCCCAATGCAGTGTACAGGAACCATCATACACATTGTTAAATAAACCTACAGCTATTGCAGGCATGTCAGAGGGACTCCCTGTGGCAAACTAGACAATCTGAGGATAGAAAAGAACTTATTTTTAAACTCTTCTATTTGTTCTGCCTTTCCTATCAGTACAATGTAAGAGGAAACAGGGACCAAAAACTCAACAACCCAAGTCCTGCCAAATATGGAGCAGAATCAGGCAAGGAAAGTCACCCTCCACATAATGGTGTGATCAGCTTCATTTTCCAGTGCTTTTAAATCCTGGTATGACCACATGTGAGGCAGCAATCAATCCCAGAACACATTATCAACAGAAACCTCAGCAGTGATGGCTGACACACTCCAGACAGGCAGGGAGAGTGCAAGTGTAGCCCAGCCTCCATCTAAAGTGTCCTTACTGAGGTCCAGGCAGCCTTGACAATCAGCTCCTCTGCACCCAGGTCCTACAGACCTGCAGCAGCACCAGCATTTCTGCAAAGAAGCAGGTTCACCCTGTGGGATCCCCCAACTCAGACACACAGAAGTGACACACAGGCAGCTCTGAATTTGCTGCTGTGGGTCAGCCAGGGACCTGTCCACTCTGGGACTCTGGTCCTTGTGCTTCCTGACCTGCTGAGTCCCACTGGAGTGTTTCCCATCACTGCTGCAGAGATTGGCTCTGGCCAGGCACACTTGGCAGGGAATCTGCCTGTTCCAGCCATTTACATCCCAGCTCAGCTGAGTGAGGCATCACCTCACCCTGTTATTGCAGAGCTGAGGCAGCACAGGCTCAATGACATCAGGCCCCAGAATTTGTCTCAGAGCTAAGTAGGGACAGCCCTGCCAGACAATCCTGCTCTGTGCATCACTGACAGCACAACAGGCTTCTGAGGTCAGCTCTGAAAAACTCCCTGCAGGTGTGTTCAACACAGCAGGCACAGGTGCTGGTACAATTGTGACAGGATTTTGGGTAAGACAAGAAATTTTGGCCTTGGTCTGGTCACTGTTGCAGCTCATCTTGATGCTTTGGGCCACTTAGGGCTTGAGAGCTTCACCTGAGGCTGCATTTCAAACCAACCTCCTGAGTGTACAAGGAAAGAACACACACCTGAAGCTCTCTCTGACACATCCTCTCCTGCCTGACTCACACGTGGCTGCCATCTGTCACTTACACACCCATTTCTGTGTTCTCAAACTGGCTCCACACTGCATGACTGGATGGATGAAGGCTGAGGATGGCCATAAAGTGAGACACGTGATGGAGACCACAAAGGAAAAGTCAGATCACCAACATTAACAACAAATGTGTCTTTCCCAGCCACAAGGGGCAGGTTACAGGATGCAGCCCCATGGGATTGACAAGCCTGGTGGGCAATTAGCAGAGAGGAATTTTAGAAAAAGGTTCAGCCAAATACAGTTTCTGAGCAGGGCAGGTGATAGGAGGAGATGTGAAGCCCAGCAGAGGGTGGGACAAGCAACTTGTCTTTGATGAGCTGAAGTCAATCTGACAACAAAAGCATAAAAAGAGATCATCAGCATTTCTAAAGGAACATGCTGCAGCTGGTCACACTTCCCAAACCCTCAAGAAAATGCAAAAAGAGTTGGGCCAGAGCAAGTGGCCAGCCTGTGCACCCACTGACTGCTAGCAGTGCCAGCCAAGGAGGCAGTGGTGACATTCCTTCCTCCTTGTCCCCAGAGCAGCTTCAGCAGAGCTGCCTGGGGATCCACCCCCTGCTCTGGAACACTCTGTGCTGCAGAGGACACTTCCCTCTTGTGTGTCTTGAGCTTGACTCACCCACCTTCATCCTGCATTCAGAACTTCCTCCTTGTGGGCAGGAAAGATGGTTCTGCCCACAGCCTTGTCCTGTGCTCCTGCAGCTGCTCAGGCTCTTACAAGCATGTGAGCATGCTGCAAAACACAACATGACTCCACTCCTGTCCAACAGAAAGCAGGAGGAAACCAGGTGCCAGTGAGAAAAATAAAAAATTGACCTCTAAACTTGTCCCTGTGCAACCCAGCAATGGGACAATGAACTGCTGTAACCACAGGGATCCAAAAATTATCATCTGAACCTCTGTAGCTATAAAGGGGTGACCACAGGGCCAGGAGAGACATTATCATCCACATTATCATCCCCTAAACTCACATGCCTCAGACATTTTGACTCCTGCAGAACAGTACAGGACTGCACAAAGCCACAGTTTGCTTCCTCTGCACACAGTGATGACAAAAGCTTTTTCATTAGGGAGAGCAAGGCTCAGAAAATAAGGCACAAGGAAGCTAGCTGGCACAAAAAGAAGCATCCAGCCATTAAACAAGGAGTCAAACAGGAAGAAGTGTCAGATTTATGCTGATCACAGCACAAAAGCTCCCCTACAGCCCCTCAGATCTGTATGGGGGATTGCAAAATGTTTGCAACACTGAGTCAGTCCCCAGAAGCAACAGGATTTTTTTTGTTTTGACCAGATGAGTATCAGTAGCTGAAGGGGCAAATGGATGCAGTGTGTGAAAAGCTCACTCCACACTGTTCCTGGTGCCAGGTGAAGCTCCCCATGTGCTGACACACTCACGTGTGCACTCCTGCCATATCTGCTGACATGAATTCCCAGCAGGGAACCAACTCCTGCTGAGACACTGCCCATGGCTCCCTCCAGAGAAAACAGAATCAGTGGCACTGGCAGCACAGAGTTAACTGCCCTTCCCTGTCTGGGTTTGAGTCATCTTTGCAGAACTGGCACAAAGGAGCTTCCCAAAGCTTTCCATCAAAGGGCCCTGAAAGGAGGAGACACCTGCAACTGCTGTGCTAATACAGAATGGGTGAATGAAGACCTGGATGACTGCAACCCACACCCCCACAGCCATTGGGAAAGTCACATAAAAGCAGAGAAAAAACCAAAGCTGAAGCAGCAAAGCCTTCAGTGCAACACAGAAATAACAGTGACCTCAGAAAATGGATGTTCTGTAACCTGGAGCACTGAACAGAGACATTTAAACCTTGTAAAATATCTTATTTAACTGAAAACAACAACCAGTCTAAATTATCATAATTTTCTGGTGTTTTCATGAATGAGGTGAATCACAGCAGCACACAGAGGATACACTGAGCTAAGGAAATAAGTACAAAGAGCAAGAGTTGGCTTTTAAACCTTCTGCAAAATAAAAATGAGTTTATTACCATCACAGCACAGAAGAGGAAAATCTTTGCAACGAGGCCACCAAGGTCACCAGTTTTTATCACTAAATTGGACCTTAAAAATGCCACCAGCCTCCCCCAGACACACACACACTGAACATGTGGTCAGCAGGAGGCAGCTGGAACTTCCAGCATGGACAAAACCCATGGACTGCCACTCACTCAGGGCTGCTCCTCCTACTTCAAGCTCTGTGCTTACACAAAAACCCAGGGCAGGTCTCTGGAAGTGTTTTTGACACTCTTAGAAATCACAGCAGCAGCAACAGCACTGCACCATCACAATTAAAATCAACTTATTCAACCCAATTTGTTCAACAGTTTCTCAAGAACGACCCAAATGAGAAATGCCTTCACTTGGAGACAGGGTTTTTCACCAAGACTTTCACAGACAACACAGATTCATGGCAGACAAAGCTTTTTTTTTTTAAAAAAAAGCCAGTCCCCCCCAAAAAGCTGCCTGGATGCAACCTTGGACTTTCTGAAGCCTTCTAGACAAAAAGTTCCACTATTTTCTTGCCCAATCTCATTCCCAGCAGCACCTGCAGTCACAGACAAACTTTAAGAATATCTGCCTTAGTTCTGCCAAGTTTCTAAAGAGCCAAGAATGTTTGGCTTGGTAGAGAACGTGTTTGACTCACTCATAAAACTGTAGTTAGAGAAACTAAACTACATCAACTCATGTTACATCTTCCTAATTCAATGCCAACGTGCCATTTTTATGGCAGATTTTTCTATGTCTGATGATTTCAGTTATCCATTCTTTTCCCTTTAAAACCACACCTGCCATAGTTGAAAAAATTCAAAAAAGACAGATCCAAGACATCCTCCTAACCTCTTATTTCTACATCACCTCAGGTGTCTGTCAAGAACGTGGAAACCAGCATGACATTTAAAGATCAGGCAACAAAATCCAAGGGAGTGATGACTAAAATGAGATTAGTTATGAAAGCATGTCACTCACAGCCTCATTAGCTCAATGCTCAAGCAAAACAGGAGCCTCACAGCCTAGATTTAGTGTTTTCAAACCCAAATCACTGCTCAAGATCTAAGGCTTAACAATCCCAGCTCTCACACCACCAACACCTCCTGTTAGACTGTTAGAACAGGTTCACAACTAAACACCCAGGGCAGCTCAGTATTCCAAGGCCATCTGATGCTGTTCCAGCACAGGTGAGGTAGCACAGCATCTCCTCATGCCTGCAGAGTGCTGGTTCAGGCTTCTCCTGTCCTTCTAGAACCGGATTCTGCTCAAGGGGTGACTCGATTTTGGAGAAGTTGCTGCCCCCAGCGTGGCCGAGCCCAGGCTCAGTCAGGTCCCCATTCTGTGGCCTTGTTCCTGGACCACTCTGCCCTCCTGCAGCCACCCCAGGGACACCTGCCCTCCTGCAGCCACCCCAGGGACACCTGCCCTCCCCAGGACTCAGCCCTGACTGCACCACCCTCCCCCTCAGCTCCAGCAGATCCAGCTGGAGCTGTCCAGGAGCCTCAGGCGATGCAGAGTGGGCACAGCATGTCCTCCTGCCAACTCCTGGAGGGCACAGAGCCCCTCTTGCCCTTTCCACCACTTCAGCTGATGGTTGGTAGGTTCCCCAACTCAGTAGAAACAAATTCTAACCATTGAGAATAACCTTGATGGCAAAAAAAAAATGAAATAAATCATTATTTTTAAAGGTAAACACGGCGTTCTGTGCAACAGGGTCACAAATTGCAGCACTCCAATCCTCCTCTGGCTCCCACCAGCCCAACGCCCTCCTCATATGCACAGATCTCCCCCAAAAACCAGGGATTTATCTGGGAGCCACCCTTGCTTCAATCCAGGGACCCATTTGGGGCAGGAGGGATCTGGCCATCAGGAGCCAGACACATTCACTGAGACATTCATCTTAAAACCAACACGATCTAAAGGAGCTCAAACTACAAGCAAGCAGTTTGGAGAGCCAAGCACACGGTGGGGGCTAGGCCAGGGCTGGGCCAAGGGCAGCAGAGCAGCAGGGAGGAGCCTAATGGAGGTGGGAAGCTCAGCTGGAAGAGCTCAGAACAAGGCATGGCTTGGTGACATGCAGGAGCCAGCATGCACAGGGCCCGTGGGACTAGCACACGCTAAGGACATGGAGAGGGGAAGAAAACTAACAACCAGGAGACTTCACAAAGGGCAGTGCTCCCTCTCTGTAAGGCTCTGGCCAAGAGCACGAGGAACTGGTTGCATCCCAGCACAGAACACAGAGCTCTCCAAAGCAGGATGCACCTAAAAGCCAAACAGTTTTACACACACAGCCTTATAGCAAGGGAACACTGTAAGGCAAGGTCAGTGTGTATGTCTTGTGTGTTACAAATATAGATACACACACATATATATATCTATATATATATATATACAGATACACACAGAGATAAAATCATGTACATGACATTTAAGTGGAGTCACATCACAGGAGCAGGAGAAGTTTGCTCACCATTAGCAAATATCCTATGAAAGACTGTTGTAACAGAGCAGCCCGTGAGCGGGAAGTAAAACGAGATAAAGTCAATGAGTTGGTGAACAGCAAAGCACTTACATCCATAGAGACAGCTGGGTCAGAGTCAGGGCACACAGGGGACAGCACTGAGCACTGGGCCCTGCCTCCAGCCACCTCTTCCAAAGAAATCTGCCTAAGGAAGGCCAGGGTTTCTACCTCAGAACCAGGGGAGTTTATTACTGTCACATCTCTGACCAAGCAGAAGGGTATGGCTGACTCTGAGACCAAGCAGCTGGAAATTCTGCTCTTCTGTCAGTGTCCTACAGTCCCACCCACCCCATCCCTTCAGCAGAGAATTCCCTGTCTCTACATCCCAGCAGCTTCTGGCTGATCTCAGCAGGGCACCCCACACTCACACACCTGGCTGTCACAAGTTTGGACACACAAAGGATGAGGTAGACATCAGAAGGTCAGGCAGGAAAGCTCTTATTTTAATTTTCTGACTTTATTTTATATACATTTGGATCAGGAGGCAGAAGATTGGCTACACAAGTTGTCACTTTCTTGACTTCGTTGGTAAACATCACTATTAATCACTAAACATCACTATTAATCATATTTCTCCTCCCAGAGAAGAAATATGTAAACAAAATAGATAAATTCTAATTATATGCATACTTTATATGAAAATCTCCACTGTAAGCACTAAAAAGCAGAAAAAATCAGGGTGACACCTGGCCACATGATGCCACAGCAGAGCCAACACCCATAAGAATCCTGACCCCACAGCCTGGAATTGAGGGCAGGCTCTGAGCAGACACAACTGAGCACAGACTGAGTCTAAGGTCAGCTGTGGGGCAGACAGGAGAGATGCCTGGAGGCACAAGTGGGAAATGTGCACTGCACTCCAGAGTTTCCTCTCTGCTCCACCAATGCCTCACTCAGCGTATTCAGATACATTGCAATGTCTCAGGGGCACCAGAGGACACTGACACCCTCCAGCTTGAAGCCTCCCTTCTCCTGGGGCACCCCAAAAGGATTTTTAATTCAAACACATCACTTCTTTCCACCTGTGAGTGGTTCTTACACTGCCAGGGAGGATCCCAGCCCCCAGCAATGCCAACACAAGCAGGCAGCAGCACCCTGTCTGTACACCCTGTTCTTCCCACAGCCAGAGCAGCTGTAGCCTGTCCCAGGAGCACATCCCCCTGTCAGACAGCACAGACACACACAGAGGCACCACTGTGTGAAGAGTACACAGGGCACAACTCAGATTTATCACAAGGAACTGCTTTCATCTGCCCACAGCTCCACAAGGCAGGTAGAACATTCCCAGTCTCTGGGAATAGCAAGTTTAAGAGCTGTGAGTGTCTTTCCTATCCTCATCACAACTTCTCCAAAGCTCTCTGCTCATTTGAAACTTATTCTCCTTAAATCTATTAACTCTGCACTTCATGGCACTGGGAAAAAAAAACCAAAAAAAGAGTTAGCAAATTAATGGATTATGGATGGATTTTTGCATTTAAGCACTATGCAAAATCTTTCCTCCTTCCCACTGCCTTTTTCTTCCCCCAGCACACAGGTTTACACCCTGAAGAGAGGAACAGTGATGAGTCCAGCCAGTGCCCATCCTCCTGCATCTGAGGGAGCAGCAAGGAGCCAAGGGCTGTTCCCACACCTGCACACGTGTCACAGGAGCCCCTGTCAGACACTCCCAGTGTGACACTGCTCTCCTGGCACACCCTCCCACAGCAGACAGCAGGATGTCCTGCAGTGCACACCAGCAGCTGCCTCAGCCAGCCTTCTGCCCCACATTCAGCAAGTATTCTCTTTGCCAAAGCCACAGGAACCTTCAGAACTTTCCAGCACAGCACTGGGGAGAGACAGCACCAAAGCACAGCTCACAGTGCTCTGAACCCTTGTTCCCCATAAACCCACAGAAATTACTGCCCTGCTGCCTTTAAGTAAACACAGGGAAGAGCTCAGACACCAGCCAGCTGTACAGAACAAGGATGGGAAGCAGCAAACATGAGCCTGGCATTGTCACTGTGACAGTGACCCAGGAACAACTGTCATTCCAGGGCCCAAAACTCAAACCCAGCCCATCTGGCACTGCAAAGGCAGCAGTGACAAAGGCAAAAGCAGCCAGGGAGAAAAACTCACAAGCTCCAACACAACCAGCAGTCCTGAGAATGTAGCTTTGCCTTCTCTTGGGTTGGTGGGCTCTGCAGGAATAGGAATACATCCTGCAAACACTGCCAAGTCTAATTCCAGCCTGCACTGCAGCCACAGCTTTCCCATCTGGAGGATTCCTCTTTTGACCACAAGCCCACTTTGCACTCACTTCCCTTTTTTTATTTAGGAAAGGATCAGAATCTTTTAGGTAAACTTCTGAAGGTGAGGTGAGGCAGGCAGCCCAGAGCTGCTCAGGAGTCACACTGCAGCACATCCTGCAGCTCTGACAGCACAGCCACCCCCTTCTCCTGGCAGAGCACACCTATGTGACTGCCATGTCCCTCCTGACAGAAGCAAAGCTTTGTCAGCCTGAAGGCAGCAAAAGTGTGACTGTGCTGAGGCCACCATTTGTATCCCACACCTGAAGAGTCACTTTCCTTCTGCACAGCCCCTGAACAGCAGCCCTGGAGCTGCATTTCCCAGTGTGATCCAGCATGATCCTGCAGGATCTCCCTCTGGTGAAAGCCATGGCTGCAATGCCAGCTCTCATGTAAAATTTTGGTTTTACAGACAGCACTGGCCGACCTGCAGAAAGGTGGCAGCTGTATGATACTTCAAAACTAAACTAAAACAGGGAATTTCTTGAGTACTCAAGTCTTCCCATCAGTCTGAAGTGAATACCAGGGAGTTTGCCAGCATACAGGTACCAGATGTACCCACTCCTGGAAATCTCTCCCACTTGGACAAAGCCAGGCAAACACAATAAAGGCTGTGTGATGACATGATGGCATCAGCTTGTGTGAAGAGCAAGTCCCCAGGTTTACAGGCAGGCCAGGAGCAGAGTGCTTCTTCTGCCATGGCCCTGTCTCCCTGGCACAAGCACCAATCTGCTACCCAGCTCTGGAACAAAACAACACCACAGGAGTTCTCTGATGGGAAGAAAAGCCACAGCCCTGCAGCTGATGGAGAGGCTATTTTTGGATGACAGGTGATGCAGAGCATCTCTCCCTGTACACATCAAAGCAGAACTCACACAGACAACAGCTCCAGGAAGGCAAAGACCTCTTCCTCAGTTTGAGAATACTTGCAGAAGTTGAACAACAGGTAGCAAAGCTGTCCCTTCGAAAGGCCATGTCAAGGTGTGACACGATGCATCCTGACTGCAGACAGATTTTTAGAGACATGGGAATAGCAGGAAATGCAGAAACATGCAAGGCTGCTCTGCACTGCCAGGAACATCACTGCTCACTTATGTAATGAACTGTTTTGGCACAGGGTGGCTGCCCAAGCAGGGCATGTCTGTGCCAAACAGGGCAGCTCAGCAGCCTGAAGGGATGCTGGATGTCAGGACAAGCTGCTTGCTGCACAGTCTGTCCACTTTATTATAAATGTGTGCTGCTACAAGGAGCACTCTTGTGGCTTCATGGACACAGCTCCCAAAGCTCCACAGTGCTGGGAGGAGAACTCTCTGTGTGTTGACATGAAAATCTGCAGAGCAGGTGAAAATCACAGGTGATTGTGCCTATAAAACTTCCAAGTTCCAGCATCATTTCTTGGGACAAAGAGCTAAAGAAGAGGCTAAAAGGGCAAACAGCACTCAATATCAGTCTTCCCTGCACCTGACAAGTGTCCAACCACCAATAAATTCTGCCCCCAGCCCCTGGCACATCTGATGTGGGGGTGGAGCAGCTGGGAGGAGAACTCTCTGTGTATTGACATGAAAATCTGCAGAGCAGATGAAAATCACAGGTGATGGTGCCTACAAAACTTCCAAGTTTCAGCAGGTTAGGGTTAGGGTTCCAGGGTTTCCTGTGTCACCCCCTTGAGACAAAAAGCTAAAGAAGAGGCTAAAAGGCAAACAACACTCAGGGTCAGTCTTCCCTGCACCTGACAAGTGTCCAACCACCAATGAATTCTGCTCCCAAATCTCCAAATCTGATGTGGAGGTGGAGCAGCACGTGTACACACATGCCTGTGATGCCAGGGAAGCTGGGAAGGGGTAAAGATGCCTTTCTCTGCTTGGGCAGTGTGTCTGATGGGCAGGGACACCCCCACAGGCATTACCTGAGCCAATTTTGATCAGCCCGTTGTGCTGGATGAAGATGGTGTCACAGGTCAGGTTGCCATGGATGATGGGGGGGTCACAGGAGTGGAGGTAGCTGGAAATGCAGAACAGAGCCCTGGTCAAGGCCTTGAAGCCCCTCCCTTCACCCCTCCCTTCCCATGGAACAGCAGAAGAGAACAGGAGAGCCCAAGGCACGTGCCAGGGGTTTACAGCAGCTGGGAGATACAGTTCAGCACATCAGCCTCTAGCTGAGAACCAGGAACAAACAGGAATTGTCTCTAATCAATCTCCAGAACGTGGGCAGGAGAAGAGAAAGCTTTCCCCCATCAGCTCCTGAGAAACTCAGGGTACCAGAGGTAAAGACACAATTTCATCCCACCCAGCACTGCTGGATGGATTCTAAAAGGGTGACAATTTGATACCAGAAATACCAGAGCCTTATTCTGTCCCAGCTCAAAGGGGACCAAAGAGGCACTGAATGCTACACTGGGCATGTTTGCCAGCAGGCACAAACAAAGCTCTTCAGTGCTGGGCCCCAGGTACTCTCTGGTTTTGGGTTTCTGTTAGCAGCTAGCACAAATGAGGACAGTCAGCTCCCAGCAGCTTATTAGAACCCAAACTATTCACCAAGAGCTGGAATTTATTTAGCCACGTGGCACCAGAGTTTTCTCTCTGGAGTGCAGGCCATGCTCTGTCATCCAGGCTATTGCTTTTCTAAGGTTCTAATTAGCTACTAACCAACTCCAGTTCAGGTGGAAAAGAGTTTTTAAAACCCAAAACACATTCTACTCAGCTGCACTGCACTAAGAGGGCTGCATCATCCAGAAATGTAAATACACATCTAACAACACCACACCACAATATCCATGAATCCCCTGCCTGCACAGGGTTGCAGCCTGTCAATGCTGTAATGGAAGTTTTTCTCACATGGAACTTGATTTCCCTGTCATCTTTGCAGCATCCTCCTGGCTATGGATAAAGCTGGATACTCTGCAGAGCTCCCTAATATTTAACTGGCACATCAGTCCCAATTCTGGGACCTCCAGGTCAGTACCCCACTCACCTGAGAGCAGAGAGGATCTGGGTACACCACCTCTTCCATGCCTGCAGACACAAGAGGAAAAGGATAAAAAATCATCCACAGGGAGATAATGTGTAGTTCTGTGATTCACAGCCCACTAGAAAGAAGGAATATATGCTCCAGCTCTTGCAAAAGTCAAAGTGGAAAGACAGAATTGTTTTTCTTGGGGACACACTCATTTTTTTTCTTCAAGGAAGTCACTCCCACATTACTATTATTTACAATGCTGACCATGCTGCTACAGATACTACTAAAACAAATCACTATGAAAGGTCTAAACCCCTAATATATCTTATATTTTAACATTAGCTGTGACAGTCACTCTATGACTAGTGTTTTAGCCCAGGTGTAAAGGATCAGTACTCCTATGATCAGCTTGTTTCTACATATTCCCATGGAGGAATACTGTCCTCCAGAGTTTCCTGTGCACAGACACCTTCTCCCTTTCCTCTGAGGGCCCCTGGGGAGGGACATGCCTGTCACACCACCTCTAAAAAGCTGCAGAGCTGCTGCAGTAAAGCAACTCTGCCCCAGAGAAGCTGCAGCTGGTTACAGAGACACAGGGGAACTGCAGCAATGTCTCATCACCAGTTCCATGCCTGCAGATGTGAGAGGAAAAGGATAAAAAATCATCCACAAGGAGATAATCTGTAGTTCTGTCATTCATAACCCACTAGAAGGAAGGAATATACTCTCCAAATCTTACTCAGTGCAGGTGTAAAGGATCAGTACTCTTATGGAATACTGTCCTCCAGAGTTTCCTGTGCACAGACACCTTCCCCCCTTCCTGTGAGGGCCCCTGGAGGGGGACATGCCTGTCACACCACACCTAAAATCTGCAGAGCTGCTGCAGTAAAGCAACTCTGCCCCAGAGAAGCTGCAGCTGGTTACAGGGACACAGGGGAACTGCAGCAATGTCTCATCACCAGTCCTCACTGGGATCCTCTGCTGAAAGGGCTTTCCAGGCTTTTTTTAGCTGGCTCTAAACAATTATGGTCATACAGGAAAAGAAAAAAGAGTTACCTTTTCATTCATGGTTTTGTGGTTTTTCTTTGTCTTCTTCAGGAACTGTTTCAGGCTCCCTGATGACATGTACTCAGTGATGAAGATGACCTGTGGGGCAGCAGGACACATTACCCTCCACCTTGCTAATTACCCAACAGCACAGAGTGAGAACACAACAGCCTGGTGGCTACACTCACCCTGGCCTTGTTCTCCTTCACATCAGCCCAGTATTTGTGGAACTTCACAATGTTGAGATGATCCAGCTGAATTAAGTTGTCAAACACTGCTTTAACTTTCTCCTTAACAAAGACAAAAGACATATTATCACATCAGAGACCACACCAACCTATATCCTTCTTTTTTCTTGGGTTTTGGTCCCCTCAAATGTATTTGTCAAGCCTCTATGCTAACAACAGACAGCATCCCATTTTCTGCACTGCATCTCAGCAGAGCATGGTTTGACTGCCAAGTCTAAATGAACACAAGGGCTCATGGAAACAGCACAACACTTCTCCAGGACATTTCCCATACAGGCCAAATTTGCTCCATTTGGACAGCACAACCCTCCAAACCCAGCCAAAAGCCCCCAGCTATCCATAATCCCACCCCAGGGCAAGGTATGTTTCTCACATCCTGTTGGGAAAAACACATCCACTTACTTCCTGCAGCTTAAAGTTCTTCCTCTCAGAAAACTGAACCTCATTCCAAACAACCTCCACACCTTCCTCAGTGTCCATGGCCAGGTAGGCACTGTCAATCCCCGGGACATTGCGTTGGTTCACCTGCAGGGAAGGGTGGAGACACCTGTCAGCTCCAAGCCAGGCCACAATTATGAACTCTGCTCATTAACTTTTAATTAAAGGAGAATTCCAGGATGGGATTGGCACATGTATCTATCTTGGAGCAGTGCATAGCCAAAAGATGAGTCACTGTAGATCATGTGAGCAGCAATTCCTGAGCACACAGGTGGGAAAATCTCTCGTGCACAAAGGCTGTGCTGTAGCAAAACTGCCTGCTGTCAACAATATATTACATTTTCGTGGCTCAGGACACCTGTAGTTCACTCCACCACAAAAAAAACCCCACTCCAACAATACAAAAGGGACACAGAAACATCTCCAGAACTCAGATATAACTTTGTGGAGGAATCCTCTGAAAGATGATGACAGGGAAATTCCCCTGAATTTTTTTTTCAGGGGAAAGCTGAAGCTTCGGAGGGAAACACACACAAGGGAAACCACTAGAGTGATTTCTTTAGGTGATAATTGTAAACATTGACCCAGCACAAATATATCCACATTGAATATTAAAGACACAGATGAGCACTCAGAAAGCAGCAAGGTAAGGGGAGGGGATTGAGAATTTAGAGCCCAGCACAAGAATGGCAAGGGCTGTGGGAGGATGTGAGGCTGGAAGACACAGAGATCAGAGGTGAACCCCACTCCCAGCAGCAGAGTATTCCACAACATGGTTTTTCTTCAAATATGTAGCAGCATTCAAAGATGAGCATGGTCTCTTTGATCCAACACCCATGGCATGCACGGTAGTGCCTCTGCCAGGCAATTTCACAGCAGTCACAGTGAACATCCCACTGCTCCAGGCCGTGTGCAGTGACAGAACTGGATTCAAAGCTCTCAGAGAGCACAAGAAGGCAGAATTCCCCTTTTCACTGTCAACCAGCAATCATTACTGTTCCCATCTGCTGGGTGCACACCAAAAATCACTTCAGAGATCCACAGGATAACCTGAGCTGGAAGAGACTCACAAGGATCACTGAATCCAGCCTCTGGAAAAGCCCAGGAATCCCACCCTGTGTCTAAGAGCATTGTCCAAACACCCCCTGAACTCAGCCAGGGTTGGTGCTGATGACCAGGCTTTGGCAGCTTTCAGCTGATCCCATTTTCCCCCTAAGGTAACTGTAAACACAGATCTGCAAATTCACACTCATCTTCCACTTCTATCACCTCCAAAGCCTGGCCATTTCACAGCTCCTCCTTCTCATATTGTGTCACCTCCTCTTCCCTCACTAGGGACCCCATCACCATCCTACTGCTGGAAACTTCTCATCTTATCTAAGAGCTCCCTCAAAAGTCCCTTCTCCCTTGGCAGCCACTTTCCCATGATCAGATTTACCTGATTTCATCCTTCCAGCTGAGTTACTGTACCCCATCCCTCTCCTCCTGCAGCCTGACAGCACAGAGTGACAGCCCACCAGTACAGGTGGGATTCTTTATGCTCTCCCAAGGGAACTTAAACAGGTCCCATGACATTTAATACCCTGAACACTGCAGGGGACACACTGCAGGGACAAATGAATGCCAAGCACAGTAAAACCACAGTGATACAAACTTCTCTGACAACACAGCAATAAATGAGTGTGACACAAGCAGCTGCCTGCAAGGTGTGGCACAGGCAGAGATAAGGGGTACAGGCCATAATTACATCAGGAGAGCCTGAGCTACAGAGAACAGCCATGGAAAATCATCACAGGAGGTGACAGCCAAGGATGAACCACCCCACTTCCTTCCACTTTAGTCACCTGCATAGCTGAGGGGTGAAAGGACTGAGATTTGGTTTAGGAAGATGTCCACATTGACCTTAAAAACTTGATTTTTTATATCTATCTATCTATCTATCTATCTATCTATCTACCTATCTATCTATACCTATATATCTATATCTATATATACATATATGTGTGTGTGTGTATATATATATGTATGTATAAGTGTGTATATGTATATATATGTATATGTATATGTAAATGTATATGTAAATGTATATGTATATAAACATATTGAGACCAACAGGCCAGGCCTGTTATGTTTCATCATTAAAGAAATAAAGGAAGGAATAAAAACAATTAAGGATAGAACATTTATTTGTCAAATAAGCAATATCTTAGGGATGACAGCAGCATGAAGTCACCCAGTACAATTACCAAAAGGCTTTAACTTCAGGTAAGTCTAAAGAAGCCCAAGGCAGCAGGAAGGGAGGTGTGTGTGAGCAGTGCAAGGACAAGGAAACAGCCCCCACACTGGCACCCAGTGCCCCTGAATCCCTTGGGATTCTCTTTCCTCATCCCATCTTCATTGCTGCCTGCTCACAGAAACATCAAGGCTGGGAAAAAACATCTAAATCATGCAGTCCAACAGCTGAAAGGCCTCCAGCCTTACTGGATGAAGTCCTCAAACACCAGCAGCTACTGAAAAGCTGCCTCAGTAATGCAGCTGGGACTGTGGACTCATCCTATCTCCCACTTCTGGCCAAGCTGCCCCAGCATCAGTGACTTCCATGACTCACAGGCAACATTCAGATATGACTCAAGACACCAAACCCAGCTGACATCACCGAGGGCAATTCTGTTCCTCAGGAGATTGGACAGCTTGGGCAGAAGAGTAAAAGGAGAAAAATGCAGCCAGACAACTCAAATCAGATCCCTCCTGCTTGCCAAATCCCCACTGCACATCCCTGTCCGTGCTCAGCAGAGCAGAATCCCCAAGCCTCAGGGAAGCACTGGGATGATGCATTGCTCTGCTGTTTGTCCCAGACAGCCCCCAGACCAGGCAGCTTTTACACCCTGGGAGGAGGTGACCTGAGCCCAGCCCAGCCTGAATTCCTGCAGCACAGCAGGGGAAGCAGCCCCACACTGCACAGAGTCCATGTAAGCAGGGAAACTCCCCATGAATTTCAAGTGAGTTACTTAAAGGAGTGTGGGTGGAGCAGCACAACAGCACTAAGGGACAAGAAGTCTGGAAGTTAAATTTCCTTTTGGAAGGTTATTTCATTGTCCAATGCATTTTTTTTTCTATAGTTATCAAACATTTGTGTATCTGTTGCTGAAAGAACACAGACTTTTGGAGAGACACCAAAATCTGTCACAAAGAATTAAAACAGCCTAAATCACAAGTGACAGCAATGATTTACAATCTAGGAAAAAAAGGTGAAAAAAAAGGTATAAAAAAGGTATAAAAAGTCCACAATAACCAGAGTATAGTACAGAATGGACTTGCACATTGAAAAAGAGCTGGGCAGTGGCAGCACACCAGGCCAGACCTTCACAGGACACCCCAAATCTGGTTCAGAGCAGCACAAACATGTTAAGTGGTTCCCTGGCCACTTGTTTAAGGCAGAGGAAGATGAAAACTCTGCCCAACCACCTGGCAAATGGTTGGGATTAGAGATAAGAGACCCCCCAGAGGCAGCAGCTGGCCCATGAGGAGCTCAACTTCTCCTTGAGCTGTGGGGAAACAAAAAGCAGCAAATTTTCCAACAGAAACTGAACAAAAAGGGCTCTCTGGGATCTGAATGGAACACAATAAAGAATGCCAGGTCCACTGCAGGCAGAGGGAAAAGAAATCCAACAGAGAAATCCAAAAATTCTACTTCATGTTTTAATTAAACTGGCACATTGGCCTTGGCAATTACAGCCATGGTAGTAAAATGCTTGGAAGGCTTTAATTCAACAAGAAAATGAAAATAACCAGTGCAATTTAACAGCAGCAAGGAAAAGAAGGTATTGATTATCACCACGGCTGTACAGAGCACCTCATGCAGCAACTACACTGCAGGGAAAAGACAATCTGACCATCAGCAATGTGAAATTTGGTTCTTCCAACAAGAAACAAGACCAAACACATCAGCAAGAAGTCAGTCTGTCAACCCAAGGGACACATCTGGGCTATTTAAAGACAGGGTTCAAAGTCCTCCCCGTGTTGAAGTTCTCCCTCACTGCACCAGCTCAGGAGATGCTGTGCTCAGACCTGAGGCAAGAGGTGACACATCCTTCAGGCAGGTGGCCCTGTCACCTCCCGTGGGTGCTGCTCACAGCTGAGCTCTGCTGGGAGGCAGAATACCCTGCATGGAGCCCAGTGTAAATGTAATTATAAATATGATTGCTTGGCCAAAGATTCTGAAAATATGAAACCTGTAATCAAAATAGTTCTCTTCTCTCTTGCTCTCTGGCTCTTGTCACCATCACCTGTATTGTCTTTTTGTTAAACTATTTTTCAAACTATTTTCTGTGCCTCAATCTCTGTGTGTGTGCACAGGCAAGCAGACAAATCTGCAAGTAACCTTCATGCCAGATTAGGCAGAGAGTTGGGAGAAGAGCTCTTGGGGTCTGATTTTAGAGACAGAGGGCCTGGGAGACATGAACTGAACACCTGAACTGGGATTTTTCCTGAGCACTGATAAAGGGAAACAGGATCCCTGTCATCCCTGCCATGCTCATTCTGCCACATCCCAAGGGTTCATTTCTTCCAGGGAGCCAATAAAAATGTTAAAAGACTTCACATACTCCCTTCTCTGTGGTCAAGGGATGCTATAAAAACTACAGCATGGCATTAGTTTTCTCCACCAAGTGGAAAAAAACCAGAAAATACGTTTTCCAAGCCTGTCAGGGAGCTGGCAGCCCTCTAAGTGCCAGCTTGCTTATCTTTTACTACCTCAGCAAGTTTCTTTCCAGTCACAACAGAGGCTGAGAAAAATCAGGCTCCTGTACCCCAGAATCCAAACACTCAGCCTGTTGGCATTTTTTTCTCCAAGAATCCTGTGCTCTGTCTCCTTGAAGAAATGTAAATCCAGAGGTACAAAATCACCAACTGCCTTTAAATGAAAAATTATCCAAGCAGCTGAGACTCCCCCTAGAAGTGAGAAGACAACAAAGAGATAAAGATGCAGCAGAGACAGCATTTCTGAGTTCAGCTCCTCATGAATCACAGCTCTTTTCTTAATATTTGATAGTTCCAGCCTAGATCTGTAAGCCTGAGCACTGAAATCCAGCCACCAACAGTGAGATGTGCCAATCCACATGACAGACAAATCTTTCCTAGAAAAAAGAGACCCAAACTAATGGCAGTGTGCTGCCTTAATTTCATTTCCTGAACTTCCAGTATCCAGGGAAGAACAGCAAGACTGGACTCACATGCAGAGGTGCAGAGTGTTTCAAACTCTGCTCCCTGAGCTCTGACAGCCATGTCAAAAGTCTGCATGCTGCTGTAAAGGAAGCTGTGAAGGGCTGCAGCTTTCATCTAGCCATCAAACAGTGAAAAACAGAGAGAAAAACAACAATTATTCGAGGTGAGAGGCACTGCATGCACAGCCAGGCTGACACATCAGCCACGAGCCCTGAGATAAGGCAGAATGAACACCCTGATCTCAGCAGGCACTGAAGTGGGGCAGAAAGTGCAGCAGGGGGGAAAGTCCAGCAGCTGAGTCACAAAATGAGCTGCTAAAACATGAGCCACGGGGCAACAAGCCACAAGGTCACTGATGGCCACCAGGAACTGAAATGTCACCCTAAAAACCCCTTTCAGCACTTTGAAGAAATGTAAATCCAGAGATACAAAATCACCAACTGCCTTTAAATGAAAAAGGGACAGATGCACAAGCCCTGTGCCTGCTGGTGGTGCAGGACAGCATCATCAGCACTGGGAATCAGCACTGGGACCAGTCTCCAGAGGATGGAAAGGACACCAGCAGGGCTGCAAGAACAGCACAATGTTCTCCAGATGCTCTTGAGTAGCCTGGAATATTCTCTGGGAAAAGATAAAGGTATTTAGGCAGAGATCAGTGCTCGTTCTCCCATTTTCTCCCTCTTCTGTTTTAAGTGCCAGGCTTCAAATTCTCACAAAGTCTGAAGAGTGCAGCAGCTCTCAATGAGAGCAGCACCACCCCAGGCTGTGCCCTGTGACAGAGGCACAGGAAAGGCAGCCAGGCCCACCCAGCCCTCCTCACCTTGACACACACACCCACACACACCCCAAGAAGGGGATCTGTTTGTGCCCACAGGTTCCTTCTTGCTAAAGTACACCACAAAAATGTCAACAAAGTATTTCTTATAAAGTCCTGGCTTCCACAGCCACACAGCTTTCCTCCCCAGAAAAAGGTACAGAAAGAAACTTGCTCAGCAGACAGCCATCACACACAGCAAATTCAAGGACACAGCCATCTAGGAAGGGCTGAGCCTTTCCTACCCACAGGAGCCTGCCAAGCCAAACACTGTAACACTGGGCTGTAAAGAAAAGACTCTGCTGCAGCAGTGAGCAGCTTTTCCTACAGCTCTGTGCCATCCTTGCAGCTGGCAGGGACAGCAGGCACCAAGCTCTCAGGTTCAGGGTCAGGACCTGCTGATGTGGTGCTGCAATCCTGCTCCATTAGGAAGTTTCTATTCCTAGGAGGCACAGAGGAGAATTCTCCTTGGACAAGCCCAGAAAATTGAGTTATGAATGCATGCTGCCTGCAAGAAGGAGGTGGAGTGTTACAGCAGGAACAGAGGGGTTGGGTTTTTCAGGGAGAGGAACCAGAAGGGAGCCAGGTGAGCACAGGCTGGGAGAACCCACCAGCCCTGTGAGAACCCTGCCCTCACACTGTGGGGCTTTGCCCTGTGCTTCAGCCATGGGACAAGATAAAGCCTCACCTGTGTGCTGCTCAGGAGAGAAATCAGGGATGTGCACACAATTCCAGAGCCAGATTCAGCTCTGGGAGGAAAGGAGCACAGCCCACAACACTGCAGGAACCACAGGTACTGCTCCATGTTCCACAAAAAAAATGGAATTTGGGGAGCATAAGCATTGTCTATCTTGTAAAAAAGGGTTCTTTTAACGTTTAAAAATGTCACAGAAGCATTTGATTTTAACTAACCTACTCTGAACTTTCACAGGAATTACACTCTTTGCACTACAGAAGCTCCCTGTTTATAGAAAGAATTACACTCAATAAACTCAACACTCAATTCTTTTTTACATCTGAATTTTAAGCAGGAACAGAATACAGAATACAGAACAGCCAGCTGGAAAGGACTTCCACAGATTCCCTGGTTCCACTGCTCAACCCAGTCAGGGCTGTGCCATGTCACAGCATGTTGGGCATTGTCCAAATGCCTCAAACATGGACAACCCTTCCTGTCCAGGAAGTCTGGGGCAGGTGAGACCCTCTTGGTAAGGAAATTCTCCCTTTTGCCCAGCCTGAGCCTCCCCAGATGCAGCTTGGAGCCGTTCCCTGGTGTCCTGGCCCTGCATCCCAGGGAGGAGACCTAGAGCAGGACCACTTCCTCTCACGAGCCTCTGGCTCTGCCGTGTGTAACAGCCCCAGGATGGGGTTCTAGTCCCACCAGGACGAGGTTTGCTCTCTGGATGTCAGGGCACATCCTCGCTCCAGCCGAGATGCTGCCGAGCAGCACCCGGCTGGGTCCCTTTGGTCCCTCTATACAGGGCTGCGCTCAGCCCGCTCCTCTCCCCGTTCATCCTCGTTCCCAGCACCATTTCCCCTTGTGAACCAATGTATTTTCGTTAGTGGATACGGTCCAGCCTTCACCATCCCCGGTTTGGCGGCCCGGCCCGGCCCCGGCACAGCCCCGCGGGTGTGGCCGCCTCGGGGCGTGGCCACAGCGGGCCGCAGCCAATGGAATCCGCCCGCGGTGATGTAACGCTTCCCCGCCGCTTGCCATTGGTTGGCGAGTCCGACCCGCGGGCCACGCCCTGACCGCCCGGCCCCGCCCCGCCGTGCCCCGGACCGGCCCCGGTTCTTGTCCCGGTGCCGGTGCCGGTTCCGGACGGGCCGCGGGGGGCCTGGGAGAGCCTGAGGCCGCTTCCTGAACCGAGAGCAGGCGGTCAGGGCGTGCGGGGACGGAACGGACGGCGCAGGCCGTCCTGCCGCCCCACCGCCGTCCCGGGACCGGCGGCGGAGCGGGCACCGTCCCGCCGACATCAGCTCGTTTCGGTAAGCAAGGCACCGACATCCCCGGCTCACAGCCAGCCCTGCTCCTCCCTGCACTGTCTGCACAGCCCCACCTCTGCTGCAGCGAGTGCATCACTCATGGATAGTAAAACAATATTTTTTTTAAAAAAAAAGCTATGCCGTTACATTTGAAAAGCTCCACCGGAGCAAGCAGGAAGGAATGTCACACGTAGGAAGTAGCAGAGCACAGGCAGAACACGCTGTCTCACTCCACAGCCATGTGTGTGCACACATTCCTCCCCACATTACCATGTCTCATTGTTTCCATCTCATCCCACACCCAGCAGATATTTTCCATCGTAAAAGGTCGGGATTGCATCAATAGGGAAAGGTGGACAAATGCTTTTTCCACAAAGAAACACCTCCCTGCGAGGGGCAGCACAGGAGAGCCTGTCCACACTCTGCCCTGACAGGAATAACCAGCGTGGACTGAGCTGTCCCCCTCCCGGGGAAAAGGGCACTCTGCTCTGGGGTGCTCAGAAAGCAAAGCTTTATTCCAAATAAATGTCAGGTTAGGACACCTGCAGTGCCAGAGTTTACTCGGGAGAGCAGATCAGCCCAAATGATCAGGACAGCAAAGGGAGTGTGATGTCAGGCAGCCCAGGGAACAAAAGCCTCTCCACGAGCTGGGGGTTAATTGAGGCACAAATTCACACGTGAAATCCTGGATTTCACTGCAGGGTCAGAGGCTGCTCCCAGTCAGACACAAATCTGTGCAGCCTCGATGAGTGAAGGCTTCAGCAGCAGCAGCCCCGAGCTCACCCACATCACCCAACAATGTATTCTGTGGCCTCAATGCCCATCTCTCAACCTGTGGTGGTAGAGCAGAGCTCTGACCTCTACAGAAACAACCTAAAGCCACAGGGTAATCACTTAGCCACGCCAAAATTTCAATTAATTTCATTTGTCTGCTGAGGGGAAACCCAAAGAAAACTCTAGAGCCTCCCAAATCTTATTTGTCCTGTAGGAAAACACAGAAAACGCTGTATCTCTTTGTGTCAAAATGATCAGTACTAAATAAAACACACTGAAAACATGACACAAACAAACCAGCTTTGTTCTCCAGCACGTGCCCCTTCAGTGCAGAGCAAGAGATAAAGCACTTCAGGTATGGAATACATTGTGAAGGACAGAGCTCCACACTTCTTTTAAAAAAAGGAGAAAAGGAAACTTTTTTTTTAACGCTAAAGCTACATTTGTAACCAATCTGCAGAGCCTCACCAGAAAAGGCACATTCTGACAACACCACGTCAGAGTTTGGCTCACACTGAACCAAACCACAAAGGTGAGGAACTGCAGGGAATCCCTGACCTTACTCTGACCTCCAAATTTACATCACAACAAAACGATTCTCTCGCCACCACCGGGGTTTGCACTGCCCTTTTTTTTTTTTTTTTGCAGAGGTGGACAAAGCAGCCAAACCCCCGTGCTCAGCCCCTGACTCGGCTGAGAAAAGCCCCATCAGCACTTTGTGCCGCAGCAGCAGCAGCGTTGTTCTGGCTGTCAGCACCTGCCAGGGCTGCCCAGCCAGGGCAGGGGCACCGTGCCAGCACAGAGCACAAACCAGTCCGTGCAGACAGCCCCCAGGAAGAAAAACAGGGCCCGGCAACGAGTGGAAAAAAAAAAGGGATACAGCCCAAACAACTCGATCTAATCTCCCTGTGCCTTGACACAGCACACTGCCAGCACATGCTCTGAGCACTGGGTGCGGGTGGGACAGGCCAAGAAACAAGCCTGTGTGAGCTGGCCATGCTTTATCCTGATCGCAGATGACAAAGCAAAGCAGAACTGAGGATTCAAAAAGCTGATGAGGCCGGGTAACCGGCTCGAGTAACTGCAGCAGGTACCATCCACACTCCCCAGTGAGCACCAACAATTATCCAATGCTCTTCCCCATTCCCAGAGAGAAATATCTACGAAACGCGACGCCGGAGCCACTCCCTTCTCCCCGGCAGCAACAGCTGGCCGTCACACCGGCCTGCGGCACGGGAAGGCATCACTGGCAGCGCTCCAGCCCAGACGCTCCGGGCCCGAGCCACGGCAGCCCTGCGGCTGGCGAACGGCCGCCCATCTCCCCGCCTCCCGGGAGCGCCGCGGACCCCCACTCCGGGGCCGAGCTGTCCCGGGGACAGGTGCCAGGAGAACCGGGGATGAACGGGGGGGCAGGCGGGACAAGCGGCCGTCCGGGGACCGGCCCCGGCACTGACCTCTTCGCGCCGCTTCTGCCAGCGGCCGCACGGCGACTCCTCCAGGATCTCGGACTCGTCCTCGCTCTCCTCCTCTTCCTCCTCTGGGGGCGCCGCGGAAGTCACCGGCGCCGACACCGAGGTCATCCCCGGGCCAGACGAGGCGGGCTCCGGCTTGGGGTCGGAGCCGCTGCTGGGCACCTG
>JBBMKD010000022.1:160419-180159 GCA_037834095.1 Argya squamiceps | reverse complement strand
CGCTTCCTTGTCGCAGCCCAACACGGTGAAGAGCTCCGGGGACGGCGCCGGGCTCGGGCCGCGCCCGCTGCACTTCGGGTTCAGCGCCATGCAGGGATGGCGCGTCTCCATGGAGGTGAGGGGGGTGAGGCTGGCGGCGCGGCGGCGTCCACGGCCGGCGCTCCTCGGGGTCCGGCGAGGAGCTCCGGGGGGTTCTCGGTCACCCCCGAGGCCGGGAGGGGCGTTTTTCCCTCTGCCGGTGCCGCCCCAGCCTTTCCCGAATTCCACACGGCAGCCGCGTGTTCCGGCTCCGGCGGGGAGAGTCCCCCCGTGTCGTGGGGGACACGTGGGGCGGGATAAATCCCTGCGAGGAATGAGGAATTCGGGGTAAAAAACGAAAGGAAGGAGCCTTTGGTGCCTGGGGTGAAGCGCTGAGTGAAAGCAAGTGGGAAATTCTCAGAGAAGGCGTCTGGTTTTCTCCCCTGTGATGAAGTGTCGGTGTCTTGCTGTGCTTCCTCCCTGTTTTTATTTATTTGTAGGAGGAATTCTCATGGCTGCTCTCAGTCTCCTGTTGCCAGTCCTGCTCGTTGTGAGCAGATGAGCTCCCACCAGCCCCACACCTGGCTGAGGATCCAGGTGTTTTCCCGAGTTCCCCCAGAGCAGGAACTGCTCCTAAAGCTCTTGGTTGGTGTGAGGGCAGTGTGGGGCTGCTGGCCCTGCAGCTCTGGGGACTTATACCAGTAATGTGCTGGTTTGTTTTCCCTCCTGGGCAGCCAGTAAACAGCTGAATTCGGTGAGGATTAACCCTGGTCCCTGCAGCCTCCCCAGGTCCATCTGTCAGTGTTTGTTTTGTAGCCCGTGGCTGGTTTGGAGAGGATGTCCCATTCAGGCTGTCAGACGTGGAATTTTTGCTGGTCTAGGTTCATAATCCATTTTGTCACCACTTTTTGGAGTGGGACAGCAATGATACAGGTGACAAATCAGTGAGCAGAGGTGTTTCCTCCTCTCTATGTGTGAAACCCTGGGCTCTGAAGAGGGAGAATTGGTGCTGAAACTCACTCAGGGTCTGTGTGTGAAACCCTGAGCTCTTGTTTTTGGGGTAGAAGGTGCAGAATTGGTGCTGAGACTCACTCAGAGCCTGTGTGTGAAACCCTGGGCTCTGAAGAGGCAGAATTGGTGCTGAGACTCACTCAGAGCCTGTGTGTGGAGCCCTGAGCTCTGGTTCTCAGGGTAGAAGAGGCAGAATTGGTGCTGAGACTCACTCAGGGTCTGTGTGTGGGGCCTTGAGCTCTGGTTTTTGGGGTAGAAGAGGCAGAATTGGTGCTGAGACTCACTCAGGGTCTGTGTGTGGAGCTGGCTGAGAGTTTCTGAGCTGCTCCTTGCCTTGGAGGGAGGAGCTGGTGGCACAAGGGACACTGCTGGGGCACTGAGTGTCACCTCCAAGGAGCTTAACCCCTGTGTAAGCAGCTAAATGCAGGCGTGGCTCTCTTTGCACAGGGCTGGGATGGAGGAGAGCAGAGTGGAGCTGGTTTGTAGTGCTGGTGGGTTCATTCAGCCCTCCCACAGCTGGGACAGGGCTCTAACCCCACTCACCTGGGGGCTGGGCAAGACCCTGAGCTGCAGGTGTGGGTTTTGCACTCCCCAGCATCTCTGTGGGCCATCAGTGTAGCCCCAAGTGAGTTTTCCTGAAATAAAAGTAGGTGGCAAGAGTTGAAACCTGCTGCAGATTGCTTCTGAGCCTGCTGGGAGAGAAATGTGTGTTTTGCACCCAGCTGAGCAGTCCATTTTCTTGCATTCCAGCACTCTGTGTTCTTCCCCTCTCTCTTACCTTGTTCCATTTTTTCATTTTCTTCACGTTCAGTTGGACTTTTGCTCTTCTGCAGGGCTTGGAGAAAGTCCTGAGCAAATGTTTGTGCTGCATGCTGTGGGTGTGTGTGTGTGTTGGTGAAGCCAGGCAGAGTGTGCACCTGGTAAGACACAGCTATTGTGGGTGTAAAGAGCTTTTTGTCACCTTGTACTGGGGCTTTTAGGAGCCTGCAAGTGAGGTGGGGGTACAGGGCTCTGAAGAAATACTGTAACTTCGTCCAGAGAGGTTATTTTGGGAGGAAGGAAATGTTTGGGGCAGATGAGGGAACCCCAAGGATAAGGATACAGAAAAAAAATTGCATTGGGTACTAGAAGCAACAAAGAAAAGGGGTTAAATCAGTTTTATGGTCCAGAGGAGTGCTCTGGGCTATAGTGGGAGCCACAGGATGGGGCTTCTCCAAACTCTTTGCTCCTGTTTTGCCTGAACCCCCTCAGTGAGACAGCAAACAGCCCCACTCTGCAGCTTCATCCCTCTCCCAGGCTTGGAACATAACCCCTTGCTTCAAAATCTGCCAGACTTTGGTTCAAAATGTGGAGATCTGTTTAATGAACTCAGGTTAATTTATTAATTCACTCACACATTTCAGCTGAGTTGGGTGTTGGATGCTTCAGGCAGAGTTTTTCACCTCTGTTGCAGTAACCACTGAGGTTTCTGGGGGGAGAGGGGCATCCCAAAGGCTGGAGGGCAGAGAACAGACTTTGGGAAGCTTTGTGAGCTCTCCCAGCACACAAAATCAGTGAGAGGACAGTCAGTGCAGCTCCCTGGGCAGGGCTGGAGGCTGCTGACAGGCAGCACAAGGAGGTTTGGCTGCTGTGCTGGTGGCACTGGCAGTGCCAGGACCTTCCCGTGTGCCCTGTGGGAGCTGAGCCCTCCTGCCCATGTGCCAGCCCTGCCCATCTGTCCCCTGCCTTTGGGGGATCAGTGACAGGACAGGCTATTTTTAGTGCCAGTGCTGGGTTTCCTCTCTTTCCTTATCCTGCTGTTTGCTCCAGATATTGTTTTGGGGGATCACTGTCTCACTGCCTTCTGTGAATGCTCAGAAAAGTCAGCACTAAAATGCTGCTTCTTGGTTTATCCCTGTTTTATTTTACTCTCTCCAGTGAAAATTGGGGGAAATTTCCTGCATTGCCACTCAGTCATTGCTCCTTTTGAGCTCAGATGGTCACTTGCCTGTTGAGAAGTTTTTAGGGCCAGTTTTTTCCTCCCCAGCAGCATTTGCATCTCTTTCCTTACCCTGCTGTTTGCTCCAGTTATTGTGCTGGGGGCTCACTGTCTCCTGTGAAAAGCCAGCACTAAAATGCTGCTTCTTGGTTTATCCCTGTTTTATTTTACTCTCTCCAGTGAAAATTGGGGGAATTTCCTGCATTACCACTCAGTCGTTGCTCCTTTTGAGCTCAGATGGTCACTTGCTGTTCCTGTTTAAGGAACAAAATTCTCTTTCTACAAGACACTGGAACCCTGAAGAGTGAAGAGACTTCATCCAAGGAGTCACACATAAAAAAGCAGCAGAGCTCAGTGGCTGCTGGGCTGTGATCTGGTTTTCTGTGTGTGTAAATAAACTTTGGAATATTGCTGGCGGCATGGACACATCCAGATACCTGAGACTGCTGTCTTGGAGTAAACAGAGTATTTTGGGGCAATTGTAGCACCTTTAAGATTAACCACAGGAAAGATCACATTGTTAAACATGTCACAGGACACATTTTCTTCCTGACCACCAGTGTGTGGGCCGTGTTAGCTGGTGAAGGCTGGATTTGGAGGGGTGTCAGAGGGTTAAGCTGGGCTTAGGAGAAAAGTTCAGCCTGGCCATCAGTTCCAGGCTCTGCCAAAGTGGGTTTGCTTGCCCATAAGGGAAAGATTTCAGGCACTTGGCTGTAAAATCATGGGGGTGTCTTCCTCAAAAGTCTATTGAGGAGTGGCTGAGGGAGTTGGGGAGGGCTCAGGCTGGAGAAAAGGAGGATCAGGGAGACTTTCTCACTCTCTGCAACTCCTTGACAGGAGGGTGCAGCTGGGTGAGGGTCTTGCCTCCCAGGAAACAATGGGCAGGAGAAGAGGGAACAGTCTCAAGCTGTGCCAGGGCAGGTTCAGGGTGACTATTGTGAGCAATTTCTTGATGGAAAGGGTTGTCCAGCCCTGGCACAGGCTGCACAGGGCAGGGGGGCAGTCCCCATCCCTGGAGGGGTTTAAAAGCCCCGTGGATGTGGCACCTGGGGACACTTTGGGTTGGCAGTGGTTAGGCTCAGTGGTCTCAGGGCTTTTCCAGCCAAAAAAAAAAGGTGTTTCTATGATTTTCTGCATCTCTAATACAACCCCTGTCATTCCAGACCTCTTTTCTCTCTTTCAGGATGCCCACAACTGCATTCCTGAGCTGGACAGTGAAACTGCCATGTTCTCTGTCTACGATGGACACGGAGGTAACTGCCCCTGCTTTGCTCTGTCCTGTCCCTCAGTGTCACCCCTCTGGGCTGTCCCTGGCTGCTGGAATCTCTTGTCAGGAATTCTGATCCTTGATGGGATCATTTTCATTGAGAGATACCATCAGTGGAGATTCTGAACCTCTTAGGGGTGCTGGAGGGAAGGTCGGGGTTTGATCTGAAATTGAAATCAGATTTTTGTTCCATCTTTTATACCTTGGGAGAATGGCCCTTTTTGTGGTGGGTAAGCTGGGCAGGAGAGTCACAGAAGGAAAAGTGGTAAGAAAAATCACCTGAGATGGTCCCTAGGCAGAGTGTTTAGTGGTTGCCCAAGGAAAGAGTGAAAATCAAAACAGGCAGATCCATTCTCTGTAAGGATTCCTTAAACTGGAGATTGCAGCCATTCCATCCTGGAGTCTTCTGGATGAACTACCTCTCCACAAATTTATCTAACTGCAATTTAAGAAGGCTTCTAATGTTTGGTGATTGTTTGCACTGTGCATTTTGCAGAGAATGATTTGAAAAAGATGTAGTTAAATCTGGTGCCTGATAATTTCACTGCAGTGTCCATGACACAAGGAATGAGTGAAAAATCACTCTGGTACTTTTCACTTTTACTCTTTTGGATTCCATTGGTCTCTTTCCCCTCAGAGGAGTCCTGGGCTTGTCTCTGTTTGTATGACTGAATATTGCTATTAAATATTATTCCTAATATTAGTACAGGATTTCTTCTGCCAATATAAGAGCTCAAGATCCTGCTGTTAAATCTTGCAAATTATTTTAATTCTGATCATATCCATCGTGTTTTAACTGACCTCTTTTCCTGCTAATTTATGCAGATGTTGAACAACCTAGATTTTTAAGGAGCTCTCCCAGTGGCCATCCTCCATTCTGAAAACTCCCTGCTTTTCTTGTGGCAGCTTAGTGCAGAAAACATTTGATGATTTACATGAAAACTTTTTGAAAATCTGTTTGCAGATGAACTGAACTGCCTGTTCCTTCCTGGCTCTATAACACAGTGTCCAGTTGGTGCCTGTCACTGCTGCACATACAGCAAGCAGCTCTTCCAAAGGTGTCACCTCAGTCTGAGGAATGTATTTCATGTCCTGAAATTCTTTTTTTTCCCTGAACTTCATTGTAGAGTGTGCAGAGACCCATGTGGAGCAGTCACTGATATCCTGAGGGTGTTTTTGAGAACATGGGGGTGCTGAGAGGCAGAGAGTGACAAGGAAAAGGGATTTAGGGATCAGGAGCTGCTCACCTCAAAGTCTTTGTGTGTGTCAGGCAAAAAAATAAAGATAAGGAGCATCTACCAAAAATGGGTGAAGAATTAAGAGTATCAAACCATCTGTTCTCCTCTGAGCTCAGTGTGTTGGCTCCTCTGCTGCCAAGGTCTTTTATTCCATGTGTTGGGTCTTAGGGAGACTTTAGACACTCATGACATTCCTGGGAGAAGAGGACATTAAATGTTGTGTTTGGGGTTCTTAAATACAACAGGGAAGATTCAAGGCAGGCATTTGGAATAGCAAAGCCCTGGCAGGAGTTTCTAACTCATATTTTAGATTTCTGGTGATTGAATCTCTACAGCTCTTCCTGGACAAGCCATATCAGGCAGGATGTGAATATAATTGAGTCTGACTTATATAAGAACAGCTTTTGCCCATCCCCTCCTATTGTGGGATTTTATTGATGCATTAGTTCTTCAGTTTGAAGCAATTTCTCAGGTCTCTCCCATGTAATAATCAGTTTTTGGGTGGCAACCTTGCTAAGCTTTATTAACTGGCAGTGCAAAAAAAAAAAAAAAGAATTTAGCTTCTCTTACATACCTTGCTCATCTCTCAGCCTGAACCTCTCCAGTAAACTTCTGCTCCAGATAGGTTGGGAAAAGTTTTTATTACTGTGTTATTTGGAAAAAGGTGAGTTTGGGGAGTTTTTTACATATTTGCATTTTCCTTTTCATTCACCAGTTTTTCCCTTATGTTTCCCTCTTGTGGACAAGCCTTCCCGTGTTTGAAAGATGCTGCTGGACCAGGTTTTTGCCTTCCTCACCTTTTTTTATGTGCTGATTCTGGAGGATGATATTTGGACACTCTGCCCCTCGGCTGGGGGGCAGGGAGTGTTTGATCAGTCTCTATTCCTGTCTGCTTGTGCTTTAGCCTTTCTTTTAATAATTTATCTTCATTCACAGGTATCTTGCATTGCTCATCTGTCTTGAGGTTTGTTTCTCTCTCTTGGCTATTTGCCTTTTCACTATTTTTAAAAAGTTACTGCTTTAAACTTCTCTCGACTTCTGTCTTGAGGTTTATTTCTCTCTCTTTTCCATTTATGTTTTCACTATGTTTAAAAAGTTACTGTTACTGTTTTAAACTTCTCTCGACTTCTGTCTTGAGGTTTATTTCTCTCTCTTTGCCATTTACCTTTTCACTATTGTAAAGAAATTATTCTTACTCTTGTAAACTTCTCTCAGCTCAAGGGTTTTCCTGCCTTTTACTCTTCCAATCCATTCCCTGGTTCCAGGAGAGGTTGGCAGGTGGCTGGGCGGTGCTTGGTTGGGGTTAAACCACAGCAGCCCTTTCTTACAATGGGGCTGGAAGGGTTGGAGCTGGAAATGGGTAGACCAGGACATGTCAGAGGGGATTTGTGTCTGTTAACAGGTGACACTGCTGCTTCAGGTGTCTCCAGGATCACTTTACCTGACCCCCACCACACTCTGTTCTGTGCTGTCCCTGTCAGAGGCTGCTGTTTGCAGGCTCTGCAGTGATCAGGGGTGTTTGACTGAGAGATTTATTATTCAAACACTGACCTTGAGCCTCACCTGCCGTTTGAGGCCAGCACCATCCTTCAGGTTCCATCTCATGGAGACAACTCACAGTTTCCCACCTTCCTCCAAGAGGTTTTTTTTGGAGAAAACACAGAATGGCCCAGGCCTCACAACCCTCACAGGCAAGACATTTGTCCTAATATCCCATCTAGCCCTGCCCTCTGTCAGTGTGGGGCCATCCCTCTTGTCCTGTCACTCTTGTCAGGGGTCCTCTCCAGTGTTCCCAGCTTTGCTCCTGCCTGCACAGCCCCTGCTGGGCTCAGAGAAGGGCAGGGAAGTTGGGATGGGCAGCAGGAAGGTCAGGAATTGTGTGGCTGGTCCCTGCTGTGTGAAAACAGTGCTGTAGCCCAAAGGAAAGGAGCCCCTGTGGCTCTGGTTGTACCTCCAGCCCCAGGAAAGCCCCTGGTGCAGGGGGCATGCTGTGCCCAGCACAGCCTCAAAATGTTCCTGGACCCTGCAGTGGGTCCTGCCTGCAGCTTGCCCTGCTCCTCTCCCTCTTTCTCTGCATTAATTTCATTTGTTTCTCAGTTTCTGACTCTAAATTTTTCTTCTTTGTGAGGTGTGAGCCACGTTCCTGTGTCCCACACTGTTCTTTGCTCATATAAAAACCTCAGTGACTGCTCTGATCTCTTACAACTCACTTACTTCCTTGCCCTGTTCAAGGTAATCTACAGAAATTCATCATCCCTCAATAGTTACTCTTCCTTCTCTCTTAATAGCACCTTCAGGATCTAAACAAATGCCTCCCATGCCCTGACACCAAGCTGGGGGAGTTTGTGGCTGTTAAAAACCTCTCAGCTGCTCTAGGATGAGCACCTGACTTGAGCTGTCTCTCAGTACTGGTTTGTGCTCTCAGGAAATGTTCAGGCTGTTGTTTATCTTGCTGTGCTCTTTGCTGTACCAAGTGAGTGCCCTGTCTCCTGAGAGGTTCATTTCTGGGATCTCACTGCCATTGGAGCACACACTAGAAGACAGAACACTTTTTGTGAGCTCACTGCACGTTGGTGATGCTCCAACAGAACCTACAGTCAGCAAAACTTTCCCTTTCCTTCTGCATGTCTCCTTCTGACATGTGAAATGAAAGATTTCCAGGTAGGCTGGACCTAAAGAGTCAGTCTAAATGTCCCTGTGGGCTGAAGATCCCTCCCAGGAAGGTCACAGCATTGGCCAAAGCTGGTGGTTTGGAGCTCTGAGCTTTGCCAGGGCCATCTGCACACCCTACTGAGCAGGATCCCCTCACTCAGCTGCTGTGTCACTGTTCTGTGTCTGCAGCAGCTCTGCCTTGTGGCCCAGCATTATTTACCTCAGGAATTCAGTGGCTCAAGGGCAGGTTCTGTCTGGAAGGATCAGCCTCTTTAAATAGTTTCTGCTCTTTTTTTTTTTTTTCAGGAGAAGAAGTCGCCCTGTACTGTGCCAAGTACCTCCCTGAGATCATCAAAGACCAGAAGGCCTACAAGGAGGGCAAATTGCAAAAGGTAAGGAGCCAACTCTGCCCTGGACTGAGTGACAACACAGAGAAAAGCCTTTGTGTCAGTCCCCAGGTGGGTGTCAGTTGTCCAGGGAGGTGATGGAGTCTCCTTTCTTGAACCTGGATAATCCTGGGCAGCTGATTTTGAGGCTGGAGGAGACTGGATTGCCCCTCTGGGGAAAAGGGCAGCTGCCCACTCGTGTCTGTGCTCACACACAGGCCCTGGAGGATGCATTCTTGGCCATTGATGCCAAGCTGACCACAGAGGAGGTGATTAAGGAGCTCTCTCAGATGGCTGGGCGGCCGCAGGACGATGAGGATGAGAAGGAGAAAGTTGCTGATGAAGATGATGGTAAGTCAGATGTCACTGAACAGACAGAGCTGCAGCTCCAGGACAGGGATGTAGAGCAGCAGGGTCAAGTCTCCTTGGGCACAAGGTTTTTCTGTCCCAATTTCTCAGTTTAATTTTGGCTGAGTTGAGCTATTGCCCCTTAGCATTGTCCATGGCTTTGGGCTGGTGCTAGGGAAACCCTTATTCATTTGTGAGCTTAATGCTATGGATAACAAAACAGCCTGTCACCATTTTCTGTAGAGCTTCCTCCATGGGTTGCAGGGTTCCAGGATATATCAGGAACTCTGGGCTCAGCTGTGGAAGGGAAATGCTGTGGTGTGCAGTGCTTAGCTCTCCCTTGCTGGCAGCAGCCACCAGCTGCAGATGGGATTGAAGCAGATCCTGGTCTCTTCAGCAATTCAAAAAAAACAAGTGTTCCACCAGCAAGGGGGTGTTTCCTGGGGTGGAATCCTGTGCTGCTCTCACTGAGTACCTTGTGACCAGCCTTGAGGCAGAGGCAAGGTGTTCCTGTCACCTTGAACAATATGTCAGCCTGGAAACACTGAATTTGTTGTTTCTTTTTCTCCAACTGACAGGGATGAAGTGGGTGGGTGAGTGGTTGGGTTTTCTCTCTTTTTGTTCTGCATTTTCAGGAGCATTTGGGCTATCTCTGTTTGTACTCCTTATGGGATTAAATAGCAAAGCAAACTGTGTGCAAAGGGATGTCAGTAGGGAAGCAGTGGCCTTTGGCCCGTGGTCATTGGGGAAAGTCATCCCACATTCTGTCTATTCCCACTTGGCAGATGGCCAAAGCTGTCCTCTCACCTGTACCTGTCCAAAGGACAGCTGGGGGGGATCCCTGGGGTGTTTCAAGCCCATGGAGCAGCTTGTTCCCAGAGATTAATGATCAAACCTGCACATGGAAGTGATGCATCTGCTTCCCTGCAGCTCCCAAGGAGTTTGGGCTTGGGAAAGTGAGACTCTACCCACCCTGGCCACGCTCCTGATGTGAACACTGTGCTACCACCAGCCCAATGCCTGATGTGAACACTCTGTGGTGCTGTCAGTGAGGCAGGAAGCACTGGGTCTGGGGCAGTGGGGGCACTGGCAGGCTGTGCTGCGGTCAGAACTGTCCCCATCCTGTCACCTGTAGCATCTGGGAGCTGTGGGAGGGCACAGAGTCAGCTCAGAGTCAGCGTGGGGAGAGCACTGAACTCTGCCAGCAGCAGCCTCAGCTGCTCACCACAGGCCCCAGTGGGGTGGGTTTCCTGTTCTCTCTGGCCCCAGTGTGGTGGGTATCCTGCTCTTTCACCCCTTCTCTGGCCCCAGAGTGGTGGGTATCCTGCTCTTTCACCCCTTCTCTGGCCCCAGAGTGGTGGGTATCCTGCTCAGTGGGGTGGGTATCCTGCTCTCTCACCCTCTCTGGACTCAATGTGGTGGGTGTCCTGTTCTCCCACCCTCTCTGGCCCCAGTGGGGTGGGTATCCTGGGTTATCCTGCTCTCCCACCCTCTGTGGACCCAGTGTGGGGGTTATCCTGCTTTCTCACCCTCTCTGGACCCAGTCTGGTGGATATCCTCCTCTCACCCTCTCTGGCCCCAGTGGGGTGGGTATCCTGCTCTCTCTGGCCCCAGTGGGGTGGGTATCCTGCTCTCTCTGGCCCCAGTGGGGCGGGTGTCCTGTTCTCCCACCCTCTCCGGCCCCAGTGGGGTGGGTTTCCTGCTTTCTCACCCTCTCTGGACCCAGTGTGGTGAGTATATCCTCCTCTCTCACCCTCTCTGGACGCAGTCTGGTGGATATCCTGCTCTCTCACCCTCTCTATCCTTGTCCCCTGCCTTTTCTGCCTGCAGTGGATAACGAGGAAGCTGCTCTCCTGCACGAGGAAGCCACAATGACCATCGAGGAGCTCCTCACACGTTATGGACAAAACTGCAGCAAGAACCTGAAAGCCAAGGCTGCAGCTGCAGCAGCTGGGGATAACGCTGTGGAGGGGACAGGCAAGCAGCATGCTGGGGAGGCAAATATGAATGGAGAGGCTGACCCAGGGGAGCTCCCCGACCACAAGGAGAGGAAGAACGGGAAGGCAGACGAAGAGCTCACGGGTATTTCCTCCACCTCAGACAAAGCCAGCGCTGGAGGCAACAGCCCTGCTGCTCTGCAGAAGCCTGAACTAGGCAAAGGTGACGAGGCCGTCACCTCTTCCACTGGGGAGGCCGGGCCCTCCTGCTCCTCCACGGGAAAGCCCCAGCGCACAACCAAATCCAAATTTTTTGAGGACAGTGAGGATGAGTCAGATGAGGTTGAGGAAGAGGAGGAAGACAGTGAGGTAGGAAAACAGCACTGGGAACAGAGTGGCCTTGTGGCTGGGCAGAATGCGTTGTTTGCTGGTGGTATTTGAGACGAATCCTAGGTGTGTTCCTGGGAGCAGGTGTTTCAGGCTGATACCCTTTGAGGCCATCCCATGGGAATGTTTGGGGATTGTTGAGCTGAGGACACACCCTCATCCTGCAGCGGCCAGAGCTGATGGTTTTGGTCCTGCTGCATGCACCATCCCTTCATCCACTGCTGCAGTGACACCAGCTGCTGTGGTTGTAGCCATCACATGTGGCAGGTCACCTCACACCTCTGGGGGAGCTGAGCATTGGTCCCCAGGACGGAGGGGACAGCAGGGGGGACTGCACCAAGTGTCCTGTGTGACACCTGGGGTATCTCTCCTCTCTTATAGGAATGTAGTGAGGACGAGGACGGTTACAGCAGTGAAGAGGCAGAGAATGAAGATGATGAAGATGACACTGAAGAAGCAGAGGAGGATGAGGATGAAGAGGAGGAAATGTTGTTACCGGGCATGGAGGGGAAAGAGGAGGTGCACACCCTGGTTTTGTGTTCTGCAGCTTAGTGTGTGGAGCCAGGGGCACTTGGGAGACTCAGCTAGGGGTTGTTCCTGTTGAGGTGGGGATAGAACACCCTGTGCACTCTGCTGGGGCTGAGGGAGCTGCTGACAGCCTGGGTTGGTGCAAAAGCTGAGGGATGGGGCTGGATCTGGATGGCAGGTTGGGATCAAAGAGGCTGATCCTGCTGCTGGGCATGAGGTGCTTGGAAAGCAGCGTGGAGGGAGAGCGTGGGGCAAGAACAGGAGGGCTCTGCTGGCACCACAGCTCCAGAGCACAGCATGACTCCTCACCGGGCCAGGGCTGTGGTTCTTCAGCCCATGAGGGTGTAGTCAGGCAGGCCAGGGACACAGGAGGTTGGGTGAAGGGGACCTGGCTTCCAAGGTGTTGATTCCTCCCTTTGGGAAATGTCCTGACTTGAAGTGAGGATGTGCTCAAGCTGGGCTGGGGTTGGAATTAGCACATCAGAGCGGAGGGACACCAGAGACTCCTGAGCCACCACACTGCATGAGACTGGGATGGAGGTGTTGCCTAACCCTTCCCCTCAGTGAACACACCCCTGGTGTTTCCTGTTGGAGCCCTGGAGGCTGAAAATTCCAGCCTTTCTGGGCTGAGGGGTGCTGACCCTCAGGCAGGCACCGCATTTCACTTGAGGCTTTGGAACAGGCTTCTGAGATTGTGGTGGCACTGGGGTTGTGGGCGTGTAGTTAGAGTGGTGTTGTGTGATCTCACAGGGTGAAAACTTGGGGTTTTGGTATATAATAGTGTGGGTAAGCCAAGATGGAGAATTCAGGGTGTTGTCTGAGTTCTTCACGGATTTGGGTGGTTTTCTCTAATTGGGTAAAATACGTCTGCGTTGCAAACTTGGTGAAAGTTAGATGGTGTTGATTGTCTTGCTGACCTGACAGGGAGACAGAAACCTGAGCAGAACTCTCTCTTACAGCCTGGCTCAGACAGTGGGACCACGGCTGTGGTGGCCCTGATCCGGGGCAAGCAGCTGATCGTGGCCAACGCCGGCGACTCGCGCTGCGTCGTGTCCGAGGGCGGCAAGGCCGTGGACATGTCCTACGACCACAAGCCAGAGGACGAGGTGGAGCTGGCCAGGATAAAGAATGCTGGTGGCAAGGTCACCATGGATGGCAGGGTCAACGGTGGCCTCAACCTCTCCAGGGCCATTGGTAAGCAGGAAAGGGGGGCAGAGGTGGCACCTCAGGAGAGCCGTGCTGACAGCACTGACAGCCACGGAGGTGGTGGAACCATTTTTAATGGGACAAGCAAAACCTCTTCAATATTTGATGGGAGATTTGGGTCTAATTGGAGAGAACACCTGTGAAAACAGTTGGACATCAGTGGAGAGCAGCATCTGACACAGCCCAGGCTGTTGTGCCAGCAGCTGGGTTATGAGACCTCATATAAACTGTCCCAAAACCCAGACTGCTGCTTTTGGAACAGGACTTTTTCTGTTTACTGGGTTATTGATGAATCTTGGTGTGTTGCTTCCTGGGGACCTGGCCTCATGGCAGTTTGAGCCCATTTCTTTATCTGAGTGTGCACAGAAGGACCCAAGCCAATGAAATCATTATCTTAGTGTAAAGATATAAAAAACACCTCTAGGATGGAAATGAGGAGTTTATCTAGGGAGACACTGGCATTCCCATCTGCTATTTTGTGGTGGCCCTGGAAGTCTGTTCATAGGATGATTCCTGATAAACTGCTAGCCAGACCTAGTGAACTTTGAATCATAAAATAAACCCTGCAGTTGTTCGGGTGGGAAGGGACATTAAAGCTCAACCAATTCCAGCCACAGCCATGGGCAGGGACACCTTCATTGGACCAGGTTGTTCCAGCCTGGCCTTGAACACTTCCAGGGATGGGGCAGCCTCATGAGAGGTGACAGATGCTGTGTGCTGTTACCTGGTGTTGGTTGCTCCAGGAGGTGGGGAAAGGACACTTGGTTTGGAGCAAAAAGAGGCTGACCTGGCCAAGACCCCTCTTCCCTGGGCTTGCCAGAGCTTACACATGGAACCTGCAATGGTTCCTCTGCTCCACAGCCCGATCCCACTGGGAATGCCCTGGGGCAGGGCAGTGCTGCCCGTGCCCAAATATCTTCCTCCCCACCACAGGGGATCACTTCTACAAGCGGAACAAGAACCTCCCTCCAGAAGAGCAGATGATCTCTGCCCTCCCTGACATCAAAGTGCTGACAATAAACGACGACCACGACTTCATGGTCATTGCCTGTGATGGGATCTGGTGAGTAGTGAGGGAGCTGTTGTGTTCCCTCAGAGGCTGGGCCTGAGGAAGGCCTGTTGGAAGGCATGTGTGCCCCCTTTGCCTGCCTTTCTGACCTCTCTGCTCTGCAGGAATGTGATGAGCAGCCAGGAAGTGGTGGATTTCATCCAGTCCAAGATCACCCAAAAGGATGAGAACGGAGTCCTGCGGCCGCTCTCCTCCATTGTAGAAGAGGTAAGATCAGGAGCTCTGCTGTTCCTCCACGTCCCAGCTCGGTGCCTGGCTCTGCAGATGGGTTCTTCAGCCCATGAGGGTGTAGTCAGGCAGGCCAGGGACACAGGAGGTTGGGTGAAGCGGACCTGGCTTCCAAGGTGTTGGGAAATGTCCTGACTTGAAGTGAGGATGTGCTCAAGCTGGGCTGGGGTTGGAATTAGCACATCAGAGCGGAGGGACACCAGAGACTCCTGAGCCACCACACTGCATGAGACTGGGATGGAGGTGTTGCCTAACCCTTCCCCTCGGTGAACACACCCCTGGTGTTCCCTGTTGGAGCCCTGGAGGCTGAAAATTCCACTGAAAATTCCAGTGTCTGACCTCAGGGCTGCTGTCTAGCCAAAGGAGTTTCTGCTCACGTTCAGAAACCCGAGGCCATCTCTGCCCCTTGGCCGGTGGGAGCAGCATTTGACTCCTCCTGCGGCCTGGCAGCCCCTGGGCCACTGCCAGGTGCTGGAACTGGCCCAGTGCCTCAGGATGGTCCCAGTGTGTCTCTCTTCTCTCTTCTGACTCTCCCTGTCCCCCTCCCCAGCTGCTGGATCAGTGCTTGGCTCCGGACACCTCAGGGGACGGCACCGGCTGCGACAACATGACCTGCATCATCATCAGCTTCAAGCCCCGTAACACACACCCGCCCGCCGAGAGCGGGAAGAGGAAACTGGGGGAGGCAGCAGCAGCAGCACCAGCAGAGGAGAACGGTGGGGACAGCACCAAGAAGGCCAAACTCGAGTAGCAGAGGCCCGCCCGGGGACTTGGGCCGCGCTCACCAGACTCTGGTTTCTTACCCACTCTGAACTCAAGACTCTCTACAAGTCTTGTCCTTTTTTTAGCCTTAGCAGAAGGCCTTGTTTGTCCGTGTCCTGGTCAAGGGGGGAGGGTGGGGGCGGGTGTGGTTATTAGCAAGGGCATGTCGCACTGTTCATCCGTAACCATTCCAGAGGGAGCCGCGCCCAGGAGCGCCGCGCCGAGGAGGAGGATGTCCCCCCATTGTCTCCATGTGGTTGTTGCCATTTCTGTGCCTGTGAATTTCTGTTTCGGAGGGAAAGAACTTTTTTCACTCGTTGAGGTTTTTTTAATCTGCACCCGAATTATTTAAGGCCCTTTTCTGTTTCTATTTGTGAAACAATCTCTGGCGGCGGCGGCGGCGCTGCTGCAGAGGCCGCGCCGCGTTCGGTTGTACACTTTCAATCAATACTTTTTTCAAACTAAATGACCAGAAAATACAGGTGTGGTCTTGGTTCTTTCCTGGAGGGGGAGGTGAGGAAGGAGGGGTGGGGAGGAAAACATTTCACAGAATGTGTAGGTTGGAAGAGACCTTCAAGATCATTGAGTCCAACCCAGCCCTGACACCTCAACTAGATCATGGCACCAAGTGCCACATCCAGTCTGCTTTAAACACATCCAGGGATGGTGACTCCACCACCTCCCTGGGCAGATCATTCCAGTATTTAATCACCCTTTCAGTGAAGAACTTTGGCCCTGTGGTCTTGGATCACTGCAGGGTTTTGGCCTGTGGCTCCCAGTTTCCCCAGGATGGCTCTTTTGAGGAGTCTCACAGAGTAAAAATGAGCCTCTGGAGAAAGTCTGTGACTGCTGTGTCTGTGCCTGATAGGGGTACCAGTCATGGCCCTGAGCTCACCTGCCCATAGCACCCATAGATCTCCACCTTCTGTCCAGGTGTGTCCTCCCTGATGCACTTTCTCAGACAAGGGCTGTCAATACCTGTGGCTGTTCCAGCAGGAGTAAAGCCCATGGGATGGATGTAAAACACTGATGGAAGGGTGGGCTACACAGGTGAGTTCTCCCTCTGTAGCAGAAAGAGCCCATGCACCCAGCAAACCACTGGAAAAGAAGAGCACTCTGTGGTGATCCATTTTTTTCTTCTTACACACAACTGGCTCCTTTTATGTCCATTTGTTCTTTCCCCCAGTCCCCCCTGCCCCAGGACTCCATGGGAGCCACAAGCTCTGTGGGCAGCAGACCCCACTGCTGCTGAGGGGGGCTCCCAGTGGCCCCCTGAACCATCCTGGGGTCCCTGTCAGAGCTGCCACTGGCTCTGCAGAGGTGACCAGGACACTTCCCTGCACAGCCTCTGGAATTCTGTGCTCCTTCATGTTCCTGGTCAGCTGCCATCACTGAACCTGCCAGGCAGCCACAGCAGAACCCCTGCCTCTGTTCCCTGGACAGCTGCAGCACGGTAAGGCGAACACCTGCAGCTCTGAGGGCCTTTGCTGGGGCACAGGACCCACCACAGAGCATTCTGAGTAAAAATCAGTGTGAGAAAACATCAACAGAGCACACAGAAAATGGTGTAAACCCAATACGGGTTACTAAATGTGAGGTCACCACCACTCAGACGGTGAAATTGGTGAAGTGAGATGGTGAAAATGAATTTTAGGGACTCCACAGAGACTGGAGACTGCATCACAAACCTTAGTGACCAGGAACAAAGATTACAACCAAACCCTCTGGAGATGGATGCCTGGCAGCAGGAATGGGCTGACAGCACATGGCAATTGAGACAAACTGGGTTTAATGTCACCAAGCAAAGCTGCCTCAGCTCACACTCTCAGGGACTGCAGAAATAATTAATACTTTAGGACTGCTTGTCCCTGTGACTACTCATTCTGTTTATTCAAAATCTGGAGTAACCTTCACCCCAGGGCAGTGATAGCATGGAGGAGGTGTGAGGTACTGAGCAGCCTCTTCCCAGAATGATCCTGAGATAAACCCACCTGGGAGCAAGTGGAAGTTGCACTGAGAACAAACCCACTTTTGCAAAGGAAAAAAAGTCTTCCTGAGAGATCTCCTCAGGCTGCCCCGTTCCAGGGGAACACACCCAGCTCATCCAGAGCTCCCAAGCATGGAAAGAGGCTGAGCAGCAACTCCAGCTGCAGCACTGGGTTGTTTGAGGCTCTGAAGCACCAGACTCACACAGAGCCCAGCCTGGACACTGCAGACACCAAAGCAGTTCAGGACTGGAACAACTCACTGCAGAGACACCACACAGGGTGGGGAGCTGAGGTTTGGGGCTGCCAGGGAAGGGGGTCAAAGGTACCAGGAGAGGCTGGTGAGGGACAGACTGAACTGCAGAAGGTGAGACAACAGCCCAGGAGCAGAAGGGTGGAGTTCATCTTTGGAAAGGGAAGATACTGCCAAAGGCACAACCCCATCGCATGGGAATCCCAGAGCAGCTGGAGGAAGTTGTGCAGGTGAGCCAACTCACAAACCTCATCTCCTATGGAGACAGGCTGGGACAGCTGGGGATGTTCAGTCTGGAGAAGGCTCCAGGGAGACTTTAGAGTCACAGTGCCCTAAGGGGCTCCAAGAAAGCTGGAGGGACTTTGGACAAGGGCCTAGAGGGACAGGACAAAGGGAAATGGCTTCCCACTGCCAGAGGGCAGGATGAGATGGAATACTGGGGAGAAATTCTTCCCTGGTGAGGCCCTGGCACAGGCTGCCCAGAGAAACTGTGGCTGCCCCATCCCTGGAAGGGTTTGAGGCCAGGTTGGATGAAGCCTGGAGCAACCTGGTCTAGTGGAAGATGTCCCTGCCCATGGCAAGGGACAGCAATGAGCTTTAAGTTCCCTTAAAATCCTTTACTCATCCTGGAACTTTATGTTCCCAACCCAAATCCTTTACTCATTCTGGGACTGCCCAACTCTGAGCAGCCAAACATTCAGAAGCAGCTTTTTTCCCCCCCAGGATGCTGCAGCAGAGTCAGGGTGGTGAGGATCCCAGTGCCTGAGGCTACACAACCCATCTGGTAACAGATCCCAACCTACAGCCCATGGTGTTACCCCGTGGTCCCTCCACACTGGCCGTGCTGCAGGATGGATCCCCGTGGGGATCAGCACCAGAGATGGGAGATGAGGGGCTGCTGCCCTCCCCCAACCCTGCAGCCTGTCCTCAGGCAGGGCAGAGGCCACGACAAGCCCTGCATTGCCTGGGTGGGCTCTTCCTCACACAGATGCAGATGTGATGCCTGTCGTGCACAACGGGGCTGTGCTGTCAGGAGTTTTGCCACAGGAGACAGAGGGACCCTCAGAAAGCAGCTTTATTTCCTAGTGGTGCCTCTGGGAAAGGGACGGACAGGGCTAGTGCAGGGTTAGTGGCACTGCTGGGTGCAGTTGGCACCCACCCAGGACCCACCTCCCATGGCTGGGCGTGCTGGCAGAGGGGGACTGCCTCTGCCACAGGAGGGCACAGGGCCTTGTGTGTGGATCAAGATTGCCCCCCATCACTCCACAGGGACACCCACGGAGCTGCCCCTGTCACTGGTGGCTCCCAGGGAGTCCCCAGAGAGGCTGTGCCCAGACAGGGCACTGCTGAGGCTCTGCTGCCGGGCGGAACGTGGCACGGCTTCCACCGACACCTCCACCTCGATGGTGACACCTTCCCTGCAGACAGACCCCGGCCTCAGCCCAGAGGGGGAGCAGGGCAGGCTGTCTGGAAGGCACGTGCCACTCCCCCAGCCCCTTCAGCTTACCTGTCAGAGGTGTCCTGGCCCTCACTCAGCATGCTCCCTGCCAGGGCCACCGTGCTGGCTGACTGGTTGTCCCCTCGTGGCCACCCCGGCCCCGGGCGGGGGCTGCGGCCGCTGCTGGGCAGGGAAGCACTGGGGTCTGCAGCTCCATCCTCCCCTGCTCTGGGGCTGGGCAGCACTGACCACAGCTCATTCACTGTGGAGAGAGGATGCTGTCTCCATGTGTAGGATTTTCCGTGGAGGGCAGGGAGAGGGAACTCTGCAGAGCTGAGACATTCTAGAACACGGGGGTTTATTGCAGGGGTGGTGGGGAAAAAGGGCCTTTTGCCTTCAGCCACCAGCCTGGGCTGAGGGGAAGCCCCAAAGAGAAAGGGAGAGAGAGAACAAGGGGGTGAGAGGTGAGAGAGGAGGGAGCAAGAGAGCCAGAGAGAGGGGGCAGGGTAAGAGCACAGGGGGAAGAGCTAAGAGAGGGGGTGCAAAGAGAGAAGGGAGCAAGAGAGAGAGAGTGAAGAGAGCTAGAGAGAGCCAGAGAGAGCCTTGTTACAATACATCTCCTTTTGTGTTGAATATTCCAATTTACACTAAGCAACCAGTACATGACACAAAACCCTATAGAATCTACACACAGCCTATAAGAACTCCTACATTACCACACTGTGTTGTATTTTAAACTCTAAAAACTACTCTTTAGACTTTTCTCTTTTGCTACATTGACCTTTGTATCCCTCAGCCAGCAGAAGGGCATTGTTCAATCCAAAGGGATTCTCCTTCAGCTGGCTGGGCTGTTGTTTTCAGGTTATATGGTAACCCAGCTCAGTATCTGTTGCCCTCAGTTTTCTTGCTTGCAAGTGTTTGAAACCTTGCAGTGCTGTTCTCACGCAGCTGCACAACACAATGTGTATCTTCAGCATTTATCTATTGTTTACATTTTTGTCCTCTGGGAGGAGAAATGTGATGGACGGTGATGTTTCACCATCCAGGTC
>JBBMKD010000022.1:143214-153632 GCA_037834095.1 Argya squamiceps | reverse complement strand
CCCGCGCTCGGCGCATCCGGCGGGGCCCGCCCTGCCACGGGCCCGCCCGGCGCGGGCTCCGGCCGAACTTCCTCTCACGAGGGGGGAGGCCCGGCCCCGGACGGGGCCCCCGGGTGGGTTCTGCCCGCCCGGAATTGACCCCGGGCACCGATCCCCGAATGCTCCTTCCCGCCCACGGTCCCGGGCACGGCGTTGTGCCCGCGGTAGGTTTGGGGCCGCCGCCGGGCTCACCCCGGAGCCACCGCGCCGCTCAGCCCCGGTTCTACTGCCCGCCCGGGAGCCGGGCCCGTCCCCGGGGTCCTGTTCCAGCTCGGGTCAGCCCCGGCCGACGGAACCGGAGGAGCAAACGGTGCTGAGCTCCTTGGCTCTGCCTCCCGGGGCTGGTGGGAGTCACTCCCCGCCCCAGGCACAGAGCAGCGCGGGGACAGGATGGGGAGGGATGATGACAAGGGCTGTCCCGCCCCGTGTCTCTGTCCCCTCGCTGTTCCCAAGGGCTGTGCCCCGGTCCGTGTGCTCAGGGGCTGCTCTGGGCTCCTGCTCTGGTGCTGAGGCTCAGGCCCAGCTGCCTGGCACGTTGCGCTGTGCCTCCCTGCCCTGGCACAGCTGCTTGGTAGCCCTTAGGAGCCTGCCCAGGGATCTGGTGACAAATTCTACCAGGAATTCCTGTCCTCCCATTTAGCCTCAGACAGGGAGCAAGGAATAGGAACTCAGCGCACTGAACCAGTCAGGACAGACGAGCTGTCCCTTGTAGGCACTGATGGCCACTTAGGGGACAGTGCTCTGGGGATGCTGTGACACTGCTGGGCTCAGGGGGGTTCCCTTGGTGTGGGACAGGGCTGAGGGGACAGGGGGTTCCCTCAGTGTGGGACAGGGCTGAGGGGACAGGAAAGGTTCCCTCAGTGTGGGACAGGGTTGAGGGGACAGGGGGTTCCCTCAGTGTGGGACAGGGTTGAGGGGACAGGGGGTTCCCTCAGTGTGGGACAGGGCTGAGGGGACAGGAAAGGTTCCCTCAGTGTGGGACAGGGCTGAGGGGACAGGGGTGGTTCCCTCAGTGTGGGACAGGGCTGAGGGGACAGGGAAAATTCCTTCAGTGTGGGACAGGGCTGAGAGGACTGGGTTGAGGGGACAGCGGGGTTCCCCTCAGTGTGGGACAGGGCTAAGGGGACAGGGAGGGTTCCCTCAGTGTGGGACAGGAGGTTCCCTCAATGTGGGACAGGGTGGAGGGGACAGGGGGTTCCCTCAGTGTGGAACAGGGGTGGGTCCCTTGGTGTGGGTGAGGCTGAGCTGAGGAGAAAGGGGGTCCCTTATCTCGAGGCAGGGTCAGGAGTTCCCCTGTAACAGCCAGGCCCTTTTCTGTGTTTCCAGCAGTGCTTGTGGAAGGGGCTGGGAGGCTGGAGGGGATCACCCCATCCCACAGCATAGCTCAGCCTCATCTCTTTGCCTGCCTGGGGCTCTGGGAGCTGCACCCAGCCCAGGCAGCAGCAAGGGGACAGTCCAGGGTGCTTCCCAGGATGGTGGGCAGCTGCTGGGTCTGACAGCCCCCAGCGTTGCAGGTCAGGCACAGAACAGGGCAGGGCTCACAGCTGGTAGTGGTGATCTAACCCCTCCAGCCTGGGGGCACATGTGGAGCACAGGGGCTACAGAAGGATGAGTCTGTGCCCAGCTGAGAAGTTCTGATTGAGAGCCTGGCACAGCCTTCCCCCTGCTGCCACCAGACAGTGGCACTGTGTAGGGCTGGGGAACGTTTCCTGCAGGATGGAAGGGGCTGGTGCTGGAGCTCCCCGGTGCCAGCCATGTCAGTGTGACCAGCTGGGGCAGTGGCACCGTGAGAGGGGCACAGAGCACCTTTTTGGGCACCCATTTCTCCAGCCTGGGCCAGGCTGTGCCCACCACCTTCCACCCACGAGGCTCAGCAGTGCTGGTGGGTGATGGATCCACCCATTGTCCTCTCACCGTTCCTGGTGCCAGGGTCTTGGCCAGCCATGCAGAAATGTCAGGGCTCCCCAAGACACCCAGAACAGGCCCTCAGCAGGGTGTTGGCCATGTCTGTGGGGCCCCTCACTGCAGGGCACGGTGTGGTGGGCTCCTACAGGGTGGGTACCCACCTGGGGCTGGGGGCGTAGGCAGAGGGGCTGTGCCAAACTGACACCACCCCATCCCCACGGTGTGGTGGGCTCCTCTGTACCCACCTGGGGCTGGGGGTGTAGGCAGAGGGGCTGTGCCCAGGCCAATCAAACTGACACCACCCCATCCCCACGGTGTTCTCAGCAGACACCCTGGTGGGGAAGATCGCTATTCCAGCATATTCCCTGAGCGACGACGACTGCTCCTCGGGGTACCAGCAGCTGAGTGTGGAGAGTGACCCTGAGGAGGGGGGCGAGCCGGGCCCCGCCGCCCTGCCCTGCCGCCAGTGCGGGCTGCAGCTGGCTGCCAGCCTGGGCCAGAGCTGCCTGCAGTGCGCCGGCGCCGAGGGCGGCCGCAGCCAGCGCATCGTCTACTCCTGCCAGCTCTGCCCCTTCGCCTCCCACTACTCCAGCCACCTGAAGCGCCACATGAAGACGCACAACGGGGAGAAGCCTTTCGCCTGCCCGCAGTGCGCCTACGCCTCCGCCCAGCTGGTGAACCTGACCCGGCACCTGCGCACGCACACCGGGGAGAAGCCGTACCGCTGCGCCTGCTGCAGCTTCGCCTGCAGCAGCCTGGGCAACCTCAAACGCCACGAGCGGGTCCACAGCCAGGACAAGCCCTTCCAGTGCGCCGCCTGCGACTACCGCTGCAACCAGAGCCGCAACCTGAAGCGGCACATGCTCAGCCACCGCCTGCCCGAGAGCGAGGGGCCGCACCGGCGGGACAAGGAGCCAGGTAAGGCTGGGAGGGCGTGGGGATGCGGGGAGAGCTGCTGCGGGGCTGAGGCAGGGCACGGATCCTGCCGTTGACCCAAAGTCATGTTACCGCTAGGCTCAGCGGGGCACTGTGGCTTGTGGTAGAGCCAATCCTCAGCCCAGCTCACCGCCCCATCTCTCTGTCCCGCAGAGCCGCTGCTGCCAGAGCTGAGCCTGCACGTGGGCAGCGGCAGCGGCCCCTTCCTGCCCGGCTGCGCTCGGCTGCGGGGCGAGGAGGCGGCCGCGCTGCCCGAGCTGCTCTTCCCCTTCACGTGCCGCATGTGCGGGCTGGTGCTGGACGACGGCTTCGCGCAGGATGAGGGCCTGGCCGAGCAGGTCTGCGGGCGCTGCAGCCTGGCGGTGCTGGGCACCGAGCCGGGGGCCAGCCCCCGAAAGGGCGCCGGGGACAAGGACTTTGCCTGCAGCCTGTGCCCCTTCGTCACCCACTACCCCAACCACTTGGCGCGGCACATGAAGACGCACAGCGGGGAGAAGCCCTTCGCCTGCCCGCTGTGCCCCTACGCCTCCGCCCACCTGGACAACCTGAAGCGGCACCAGCGGGTGCACACGGGCGAGAAGCCCTACAAGTGCCAGCTCTGCGACTACGCCTGCGGCAACCTGGCCAACCTCAAGCGTCACGGGCGCATCCACTCAGGCGACAAGCCCTTCCAGTGCAGCCTCTGCAGCTACAGCTGCAACCAGAGCATGAACCTGAAGCGGCACATGCTGCGGCATACGGGCGAGAAGCCCTTCCAGTGCCGGGACTGCTCCTACACCACCGGTCACTGGGACAACTACAAGCGCCACCAGAAGATCCACGGCCACACGGCCGAGAGCTGGGTGAACCCACGCAATGCCAAAGCCCTCCTGGCCCCCCCAGCCGTGGGCACGGCTCTGCCCTGAGACAGCACTTAGCCCGGCAGCGGGCCTGGGGTGCCTCGGTGCCTGCCCTCCCTGGGGGAGGGAGGACAGGCGGGCAGCTCCACGGGGGCTTAGGGCTGCCTTACACCAGGCAAACCGGGGCCTCCAGCAGCCCTGCCCTGCCTGGGCAGGGTGAAGTCACGACCGGCGGCTCTGACTCCTGCCCACACGGCACTGCCACCCCACACCCGCCTGTTTCTGCCTGCCAGAGCCTTCCTCTGCGGGGGTTTGGGGGAAAGGGGGGAGCGGGGAACAGGACTGGTTCCATGGCTGCTGCCGTGCTGGTCGGTGTAATTTATGTTGTGTATAAAAGCATTAAACAGTCAGTTTTGTTATCTGCTCTTCACCCTGTGGGGGCCTTGTTCTGCTGCAGAGGAGGACAGCGTGGGGCTGGCACGGAGAGGGGGAGGGACAGCAGCCACCCCCCCAACAGACAGCCTGGTACCAATCAGGATCCATTTTAATCATTGTTGCAGTGTGTAAACATCAGTTACTGTCCATTAATGCTCTGTCGGGCTGAGCAGCAGGAGATACGTGGTTACAAGCCTAGATTACACTGGCGTCTATGAGCGGGTTAGAGGGGACTCTGCGTGGAGCCCCCTGAGACACAGCTTACTGCACTGTCTCGGAGCACAAACCTAAATGCTAATTTGGCATTATGGAGCCTGCCTGGGTCTGCCCCCAGGCTGGGCCAGGCCTTCCCAGCCGGGACAGGAGCAGCTCTGCCCCCGTGCTGCGCCAGGCCCTGCACTGCAGCTCCAGGGCTCTGCCCGGGCAAACTGTTCAGGTCAAACAAGCCCTCTCCCAGCTGGAGCCAGCAGCGGGAGGAGTTCAGCTGCCCCGCACCCCGAAGGCAATGGGCGGGCTGGGGGTGAGCTCCCCAGCCCCAGGGAGCAGGGAAAGGTGGATGTAGCAGGTGAGAGGCACGTCGATTGCAACCTGGCTGCAGGTCGTACATTCCTCCGAAGGCCCTTGCCAAGGCCGGGGCTGTCCTGGGAAGGGGGGGCACTACAGATCCTCATCGCCAATGCCCTCAAAGGCATAATTGCCATGGAAGTCATTAGCACCCACGTCGTTGGCAGAGCTGGAGTGGCTGATCCCACGCAGGCTGACAGACGTGAGCTTGCTCTGTGGACAAGGGAGATGTCAGGGAGGACAGCCCTAGCTCCCCTACCCACTTAGCCTGAGGTCTGTGGTGCACCCAACACAACTCACCGAGAGTTTGGCCATGGGCTCCCAGGAGGCATCAGGTGAGTCCTGTGAGGACAGCACAGTTGGGCAGTGTAGGGTCATGGGACACAACACCCACCTCTCCTTCTACCTGCCCCCTTCCATCCCCAGGGAGTCTGGATCACAGAGTTGGTCCAGGACCTCTTTCCCTTCCCAGGGCACCACAGCCTTGGCTTGCCCCAGCCCTGCCAAGGAGACAGTGGCTCCTCTGAGGGCAGTGAGTTCTGGTACACAACATGTCAGAGCCTGTGACTGCACGTGTCCCCCCACCCAGGGCTGCAGGGTGCCTCTCACCAGCAGTGGGGGTGACTTCACAGCTTGCTGGCTGTCCGAGCGCCGCAGGGCCCCGTTCACCCGCCGCCGAAACATCTGCAGGGAGGAGCCCAGCTTAGCCACAGGGTCCCCAGCCTCTGGGGCATGAAACTGGGCCTGGGGATGCCCCATCCTGAGGGGAGCACTCAGGACCCAGCCCAGACCACAGGAAGTCACAGAGCCAGGTTGGGATCCCACCCCAGAGGCATCATCCAGCCCCAACCCTCACCTTGCGGATGCTGCCCCCAGATTTTTTCACCATCAGCTCATCTACCATGGACTGCAAGCAGATGCTCAGCATGATGGCCTGCAAGGGAGAAGTGTCACGGGGCTCTATGCACCCCACAGTCTTCCTACACCCCATATACAGGGCCCGGCCCAGCCTCTCCCCTCACAGCCACCACTGCTCTACCTGTGGGCTGGTGATGGTGACCCACTGCAGGCGGTCCTTGCTCATCAGGTACTCAAAAGCCAACTCCAGCTTCACCTCAGACTTCCCTGGGCTGCTCCCCACAGGGCCGTTGCTCATTGGCACCTGCAAGGACACACACCAAGGCTGGGAGCCTCAGGAGGGGAAGTAGCAGCTCCCCAGACACCAGTGCAGATTGAGGCCAGCACCAAGCCAAGTGTGGGACACCTGCCCAGTGCCCACCAGTCTTCTGCCACCATCAGGTCCCCTCAAATGTCCTCACACCAACGACCCCCTCAGCCCCAAGGCATGATTCAGATCCTCTCCAGGCACACTGGGCCAGAAGCTGGCACCAGAGCCAGCCAGCATCTTTCTCAGGATGAGGTACCAGCCCAGCCTGGCACAGCCAGGTCTCCCCAGCCCTGCCAGACCCCTCTCCCTGCTCTCCAAGCACCACTCACCGAGGATGTGACCCGCCAGCACCGCATGCGGGTGACCTTGAAGCTGCCCTCCTTGATCTGCTCGTTGGGCAGCCGCACCTGGAAGTTGAGCTCGTTGTTGCCGGCGCTGACGACGACGTGGCAGCCCTTCTCAGGGAAATCAGTGACACAGGGGTCAAACTTGAGATAGCCGTAGTACTTGAGGGTCTGCGCCAGGCGGATGAACTGCAGGCAGAGCCAGGGGTGTCAGCACTGCCACCTGCCCAGCTGACCAACCCAGTACCACACGTCACGTGGAGAGGGGCTAGTGCAGTGCCAGAACTGCCCCAGCCATGGCATTGTGCCCTCTCCTACCTCCTTCTTGGAGACTTTTTCTTGCAGGGACTTCAGCTGTCGATGCTGTTCCTTGTTGACGAGGATCCATCCGTGCTCAATGTCTGACACGGTCTACACGCAGCAGAGGGTGGTGGGCACCTGGGACCAGAGCCCCCCAAGCCCCTGCACAGCTTGGGGTGCAGTGTCCCTGTTCACCTGGCCGTGCCACACCAAGCCTCACCTGTGCATACAGCAAGTTCAACCCCACACGGTGCTCCATCACATCGTCATCATAGGCAGAGTCCCAGTAGCTGGAAGGGAATCACATGGGTTAGTCTATTCCCCACCTCCTAACAGCAATGAAGACAAAATCACTCTCCTGTGAGCTGGCTCTCTGGCCAGCTCCCCCCTAACCATCAGTCACCGTGCCCTGCTCCCCATCTAAACCATCTGCCATGGGAAGGCAGAAATGGGCTGAGCACAGCAGGGCAGGCCATGCTCCAGTGCCATGGTCAGGAATGCTCAGGTGTGTTCCTGGGGGCCAAAGCATCTGTGGGCAGCAATGGCAGGAGGGGAGGGTGTCTCTGTGGAACAGGGAGCTCTGGGCACCACCCCACTGCTGGCCCAGACTCACCTCTTGCGCAGGATGATCTGGAACTCAGGGTTGTGCAGGCTGGTGACCGACACGTAGGGCAGCTCAAACTCCTGCAGCTTCCTCACAACTGTGGGGAAACACCAGCTCAGCAGCAGCTCTGGGCAGCAGGAGCCCCTGGGCCCTCACCCCCAGGGTGCTCCGAGGAAAACAGCTGGGCCCCCCACCCAGGGGAGGGTCCGAGCACACAGCCCTCACTCCAGGCAGGGGGGAAGAGCAGATGTCCCACCACAGTGGGCTCTACTCACAGGAGAAAGCTCCATCCTTGGTCTGTCTCACTAGAAAGAGGCTGAAGTAGCCAACCAGGTCATCTGGCAGATCCAGCTTGGAGGCCACAGCCTGGGAGGAAGAGGAGGACAGTCCTGATATAGTCCCAGCATGGTGGCAAGAGCCAGCCTATGCACATTCTGGGGCCTCCCAGCAGCAGGAAGGCAGCACCTCTGCTGCCCTGTGGCCAGGCCTGGGGCTCATTGCAACCAGGAGACATCTAGGGGACCCCAAACATGAGTCTGGACCCAGACACACCCATCAGCACTCCCATTTCAGCTCCCAGCTTTCAGCCCCACCAAGTCAACCCTGCTCCAGGGAGGGCAGATGGCAGGGGAGGGCATGGGGGGCTACCAGGCTGAGAGAACCCCACACGTGTGGGAAACCACAGAACTCAGCAGGGAGGGCTGGTCCCACCCAGCAGGAGAGCTCTGGCACCTCAAGGACATCCTCTGTCTGGTCCGACGTCAGGATGGTGACCTTGACCTTCTGCCCGTTGGAGAGCAGCACTTCCAGCACCACCTCCTCTGTGGGGATCTGCTGCGTCTCCTGGAGAGAGAAGCAGGACTGGAACCCCGGGCCCTCACCACAAACCCAGGGCCCCAGAGCCCCACAGCCCTGCCCCTCACCTGCTGGGCCTTGCGCAGGAAGCTGTTGAAGGTCTCGCTGCCTCCCAGCGTCGGGTCCTGCCGCACTGCAGGGAGGGGCACCAGGAGTCAGGAGTCCCATGGCAAGGGGCAGGGACCCACAGCAGTGCCTGCCCTCCTGCAGCCCCTCAGTGTGCCCTCAGGCTGTATGCCAAGGCAACCAGGGACCCCCCCTGCACATCCCCACTCTGCCAGGGCAGGGGTTTGGACAGGAGCTGTCCAAAAGATGAGCCCAGCAAATATCAGCACTACACAGGGAGTTGTAAGATGCACCAGGGTGGAATGGAGCAGGGCAGGGAGGAAGGCACGGGCCACGGGCCATGCCCTGCACCACCAGGCCAGGGCAGGCCCAGCTTACCAGCCTGCATGTACTTCTCCAGCTGCTCCCGTCGCTGCTCTACCTCCGCTGGGGTGAGCGTGAAGATCTTCTTTGGGGGAAAGGCCGGGACCACGTTGGCTCCATACTCCTTCCTTAGCTAGGACAAGAACAGAGTTTCTGCAGGGGCCTCCAGAGAGGGAGAAGGTGGCTGCCCTGATCCCCCACCCTGGCTGATCCCCAGCAAGCTAGCAAGGGGGGCAGAGAGCTTGCCAGCATCCCTTATCCACGTGGGAGTCCAGCAGCATGCAGGAGCCCAGATGGAATGTCACAGACCAGGAGTGGCCCCCCTTACCTGCTCGTGCAGGCCCAGGAGCTGGCTGTAACGCACCCGGCAGTGCAACACCCCGTTCACGTGGATGTTGTAGGCCTGCACAGGGAAAGAGGCCAGTCAGATCCCAGCACCTGCCAGAGGGAGGAATCCCAGCACCTGCCCAGCTCAGGGCACACAGGATGCCAAGGAGGAATGCCAGGACCTGTCCAGCCCAGGGCACACAGGATGCCAAGGAGGAATCCCAGGACCTGTCCAGCCCAGGGCACACAGGATGCCAAGGAGGAATCCCAGGAAAAGGGTGAGGACTCCTGAGGACCCTGCCAAGGGGCAGATGGCCAAAATCATTCAGGAAGTGTGAGCACATCCAAGAGATGTGCCTGCTGGACACCAGGATGGTCTAACCCTGTGTCTGCCCAGCCATGGACAGTACAGAGGCACACTGCAGCCCTGCAGATGTGGGTGTCTCCATGCCAACAGACAAGGACACCCCTCCCTGCTCCCAGGGGTTCACAAGAAGTTGGTCCCTGGCTATGCCCCCTCTTCCCTGGCTCAGTTCCTGCTGATGCCACAGGCAGAGCACAGCTACAAATGCACAATATACAGGGCCTGGCAAGGGACAGCACTGTCCTCTCAAGTCCTGCCATCCTCAGAGCAGCATTTGGGAGGGCAAGAGGATGGACATGAGCCTCCAGCCAGCCATGGCAGGACAGCCTCCCCCAGTGCCCTCCTGCTCCTGAGTGCTGGCACTGCCCAAGAGGTCCCAGCCCAGCCAGGCTGGAGCTCACGCTGGCACCTCCCAACCCAAAGGCACCAGCCCAGTGGCTCAGGGTTGCTGGGGACAAACCAGGAGGGACACAGTGGTACAGGCATCACCCACCCACACCTGCCCAAATCCATGAGGTCACAGCTCCTGCCCAGCCCCTGGGTTGGCCAAGGGCTCTCCCCAGGGTCTCGCCCTGGCTGAGGAGCCTCCTCAACAACAGAGGGCAAAGTGCAGGGAGGTCATGGGGCCGAAATGCCTCCAGGGCAGCCTGCTCCTTTGGCCCCTGAGCAACTGCACCTCCTGCGGATGGCCAGGTCTCTTCATCACCGCTCACCGCCGCGAACGTGCCCCAACTCGGGCTCCCGAGGGGGATCCCCCAGAGAAGGATTTCGGCCCAGAGGGCAAGCGTGGAGGTCTCCACAGGGTCGTGAAGCCCCGGGCTGCCCACCCTTATTCCGAGAGTACCGATCCGGACCCTCCGCCCAGGCTGGGGGATCTGCCCGTCCCTGCCGGCCCCGGGAAAGGGGTCTGGGCACTCGACAGCCACCGCCACTCGGCAGCAGCGTCCCCCGGCTCCTCTCCGGAGGCGCTCAGGACGCAGGGAGCAAAACAGGAAGCCGGGACAAACGGACGGACGGGCGGGCCAGGATGAGCCGGAGCTGGGGATGAGACCGGACGGGGCCCCTGCGGGCTGCCCACCCCCACCCGCGGCGCCGGGCAGGGCAAGGTCCGGACATCCCCGGGGAGGTTCCAGGGACCTCCTGCGCCCGATCCGGAGACGCGGGGGCGGCGGGGCCCAATCCCTGCCCGGCCCGGGAACAGAGTGCCGGCCGGGGATAGCGGTGGGCCGGGAGCTGCCCGCCTCGCCCGGCCCCGGTCCTGATCCCGACCCGCCACCGGGGCTGCGGACCCGCACGGCCCCACCGGGGC
>JBBMKD010000022.1:74459-85089 GCA_037834095.1 Argya squamiceps | reverse complement strand
GCCCACCGCACCGGCCGCCCCCCTACCTGGCAGCCCGGGGTCGGAGGCGCGGTGGATGCGGGGCGGGAGGTGGAAGCGTGTGTCACCCGGAGGGCCGGCCCGCCGGGGGCTGGAGGCTCGTCCACGCAGCACGTCCCCAGCCACGTGCCGGGACACCTCAGGGGCCTGAAACGAGAGACAGAGCTGGAGCCAGGGCGAAGAGGGACCCCCCTGCCGGGTCCGTACACCCCAGTACCTTCACACTCTCCTTGGTGGGGGCCCCATGTGGCAGCAGTGCAGCTGCTGAGGGCCACTTCTTCACATCCTGTCCATAGCCAGGGGGCACCAGCACCTGCAGCCGTGGCAGAGATGGGATTAGGGAAATGGGGTCAGCACTGGTGGACCCCCTCTGTGATGGGGGAACACCCTAAATACAGGAATAAAAGGACCTAGGACCTTACCTGTCCATCGATGTAGGCGACCTCCCCACGCAGGACTACCCTTCTCACCGTCCCCTTCACCTGCATGCCCTCAAAGGGTGTCCAATGGGCCTTGGAGAAGACTGTGCTGCTGGGGATGATCCATTCGTGCTCCAGGTCCACCTGCCAGGACAGCGGGTCAGAGGCAGAAGGGCGGGGGCTGGACCTGGGGCGGGTGGGCAAGGACACACCTCCACGTAGGTGTCCTCCTGTGCTGGCAGCCCAAAGATCTTGCGAGGGTTCTCATAGAGGCGCTGGATGATGTCCTCCACGCTGAGCCGCCCCTCGGAGACGGCCGTCAGCAACAGCGGCAGCATGGTCTCCAGGCCAGGGTACCCGGGGGGTGGCTCCTGCCCCTCCTTCTCCTCCAGCGTGTGGGGTGCTGCCAGATGGGGCTGGTCACCGGAGGCTGTCCCCATGACCTTCCCCGCCCCGTGGCCACCATCCCTGGGGAGTTACCGTGGTCAGTGGCAAAGCAGTCGATGATGTCCATGTTCTCCCAGAGTGCCTCCACGTCCTGGCGGGTGCCCAGCTCTGGCCTCACGGCTGCACGGCCCTTCCCGAGGCGCCCCAGGTCGTCCTGGCTCAGGAAGAGGTGGTGCGGGGCCACCTCGCACGTCACCGGGATCCCCCTCTGCTTGGCCGCCTTGATGAGAAGGATCTGGGGCGGGCAGCCGTGGTTAGTGGGGAACCCACAGAGTCCCGTGCTCCAGCCCAGAACCCACAGTTCTCCCCGCTCACCTCCTCCCTGCGGGCCACGTGGCAGATGTGGACAGGACGCTGGTACAGCTGGGCCACCATCAGCACGGCGGCCACCGTCTGCCGCTCGGCGTGGGCCACGATGGGCAGGTGCCGTGGCCACTGCTCCAGGTGCTGGGGGGAATGGGGCTGGTGGGCACCGCTGCCGGGAGCAGACCTGCCCCGTGGCAGCCCCTGCCCTCCTGCTCACCTCCATCCACAGCGACACGTCGTCCATCCGCAGGCTGGAGAAGGTGTCGTTCAGGTACATCTTGAGCCCGGCGGCCGCCCCAGCCAGGGGGCCCAGAGTGCCAGCGTTGTCCAAGGAAGCCCCCAGGAAGAGGGCAAAATCACAGCGAGCCCCCGCCTCAGCCAGCTGCAGGACGACAGGCAGTGGGTGCTGTGGTGGTGGGACCAGTCCTGCCACCAGCAAGGAGCCCACCATGGCTGGCACAGGAGGGGATGTGAGCATCGGGCTGACAGCAGCTCCTCACCTTCTGTGCCAAGGCAAAAGAGGCGGCATCGGTGACAGCAGGGCTGGTGTTGGGCATGGCACACACCATAGTGACACCCCCGGCCAGGGCAGCTGCCGTGCCTGATGCAAAGTCCTCCTTGTGGGTGCCACCCGGCTCACGGAGGTGGACGTGGACATCGATCAGGCCTGGGAAGTGTCAGCGTCAGCACTGGCAGCTGCTGGCCACAGGGGGTGTGAGGGACAAGGACCATCCCACCAGTGCAGCATGGAAACACCTCTCCCCACAATGCCTGCAGACATGCCCACCCCGGCTCCCAGCACTGTCCCCAGTTCCCTCCTGGGGCTGCTGAACACCCACCTGGCAAACGGATGAGTTTCTGGGATGTCATGCAGTCCACGTGCATCTTCAGTGGGGGTGCTGCCCCAATCTGGCCCAGTGCCTGCAGAAACAGCAGCCGTGAGGCAGAGCCTAGGCCAGGAGCAGGGCCAGGGTGATGATGCCTGTCCCAGCTGCACCCCAAAAACAAGCCCTGCACAGTGACACCCACAACAGGGGGTAGGATTTCTACAACCCAACTCTGCTCCCTGTCCTTGCACCCACGGTCCCCACGTGGCCCAGCCCACCTCTACGAAGAGCTTTGTGCACTTGATGTCGATGATGAGGGGCACGGAGTAGTCGACGGCCAGGCGCCGGGTGCGGTAGCCCTTGGTGACGAAGGAGGAGAGCCGGCGGCCCCCCGAGTTGCGCATGGAGAGGTTAATGACCATCTCAAAGTGGTTCTCGGCCAGGTAGTCCAGGATGCTGCGCTGGGTCTCCCGGGCACCAGCCTCGCTGCTGTCTGCCTCATCAAAGTGCCAGTCCACAGCCTTCACCTGCGGGCAGTGACCCTGTCAGGGCCCTGCAACGCCCAGGAGTGGCCCTGGCCCTGCAGGGAGTGGCCCTGGCCCTGCAGGGAGTGGCCCTGACCTTGATGCCGTGCTCGGTGTAGAAGTCAGCAGTACCAAGGCTGGCATACAGGTTATAGCCGAGGGTCTCCAGCGTCCGCACCGTGGGCAGCAGCTCACTCTTGTTCTGAAACGAGCCAGGGGTTGGTCAGAGGGCAGAGAGGGAACCCCAGACTCCCAGCAGTTTTACCCCACATACCTTGTAGCTGCCGATGGTCAGCAGAATGTTCTTCTTGGGGATCTTGAAGCCAGTGCTGAGCATGGCCTTCAGGTACGCCTCGCAGCGGTTCTCCCCAAAGCAGGCGACCTCGCCCGTGCTGGTCATCTCCACACCCAGCACCACATCAGCGCCCGCCAGGCGTGAGAAGGAGAACTGGGGCACCTGGGGGCAAGGGGACACTCAGGGGCTGCCTGGACCTGCACCCCAGCCTGACCCCATGGACCCCCCGCTCACCTTGACACCAACGATGCCTGTGCCTGTCATCAGCCCCACGGGCTCCACATCCTCACCCATGATCACCTGGCTGGCCAGAGCCACCAAGTCCACACCCAGGGTCTTGGAGACAAAGGGGAAGGAGCGGGAGACACGAACATTGCACTCTATCACCTTCAGCTGGTCATCCTAGGAGAGAGGGGACAGAATGAGGCAGGGCTGGGAATGTGGGGTATTCTTGGGGTGTTCTCCCCTGGCACTGCACAGTCCCCAGCCCAGGTACCTTGGCAATGAGCTGCAGGTTGAAGGGCCCTGTGACCTGCAGCTCCTGCCCAATGGCGTGGACGATGGCCTTGATGCGCTCCAGTGTCTTGGGGGTGATGTCCTGAGGGGGGGTCACCAGTGTGGCGTCACCTGAGTGCACCCCAGCGTTCTCCACGTGCTCCGAGATGGCGATGGCCACCACCACACCGTCACAGGCCACCGCGTCCACGTCAATCTCCTGTGAGCGGGAACACTGTCACAGCCTGTCCCTGGGGTAGGGGCTGGGCTTTCAGGGGGCATCCCGTGCTGGAGCAGCCTCCTGCACGGACCTTGGCCTCCTGGATGAACTTGGAAATGACAACAGGCTGCTCCTTGGACACAGCCACAGCGTTGCTCAGGAACTTCTCCAGGTCACTGTCCGAGTAGGCCACGTTCATGGCAGCACCGCTCAGCACGTAGGAAGGGCGCACGACGCAGGGGTAGCCCACCTTGCCGCAGAAGTGCTTGGCCGACTGCGGGAGAGATGGAACCTCAGCACACACACGGAGAGCCACCCTGAGAGGGCCCTCTCCTGCTCACTGAGCCCCACCTCCATGTTGGAGAGCTCCTTCCAGAGGGGCTGGCTGATGCCGATGGAGTCCAGCAGGCGGGAGAACTTGAAGCGGTTCTCGGCCGAGTCTATGGCCTCCGGGGAGGTGCCCAGGATGCGGCACTGCTGCCGGTGCAGGGCCATGGCGATGTTGTTGGGCAGCTGCCCGCCCATGGACAGGATCACACCCTCGGGGTTCTCCAGCTCGTAGATGTCCATCACCACCTGGAACACAGAGCGGGGCGGGAGGATGGCTGGGACAGAGCCACGGCAGCCCTCACCCAGCCCCGCAGCTCTCAGGGCCTCAGCCCCCTCACCTCAAAGGAAATCTCGTCGAAGTAGAGGCGATCACACATGTCATAATCTGTGCTCACTGTCTCAGGGTTGTAGTTCACCATGATTGTCTTGAAGCCCATCTGTTGGAGGGTGGGACAAGGTGAGCCCAGAGCCCCCAACGCCATCCAGCTTCGTCCTCTGACCAGGGACACCCACCCCTCACTGCACAGGGTGCTGGGGCCTGTCTGACCTTGCGGAGCTCCTGGATGCAGCCAACAGCACACCAGTCAAACTCCACACTGCTGCCGATGCGGTAGACGCCGGAGCCAATGACCATGACGTGGGGCTCACGGAAGGCCAGGTCGTGCTCAGAACCGTTGTAGGTCAGGTACAGGTAGTTGGTTTGGGCCGGCCACTCCGCCGCCACAGTGTCGATCTGCTTCACCACCGGCAGAATCTTCAGGTCGCGCCGCATCTTCCGCACGGCCAGCTCGGTGCTGCACAGAGCTGGGTGAGCGCCAGGACCGAGGCAGGGAGCACAACAGGGCCGTCCCCTCCCCATCTCACCTGAGCACGGCCAGGGCCACCTGCTTGTCGGAGAAGCCGAGCTGCTTGGCGCGCTTGAGCACGGCGGGCGGCATGGTGCCCTGCTCCCCACGGTAGGACTCCAGCAGCACGGCGTGGTCCGTGATGTTCTTCATCTTGTGCAGGAACCAGCGGTCAATCTTGGTTAGCTCATAGAGCCGCTCGATGGAGTAGCCGGCCCGCAGTGCCGCCGCCAGCACGAAGATCCGCTTGTCCGTCGGCGTCTCCAGCTCCTGTCGGGCCAGGGTTGAGTGTGGCCGAGGCAGGCAGGTGGCCATATGTCCCCCAAGAATGGCACAGCCAGCACAGACACCCAAACCCCAGCACTCACCATGTCTGAGGCTGGCTTCAATGTGTGATCAAAGCCCATGCAGTTCTCATCCACCATCCTCAGAGCCTTCTGGAACGCCTCCTCAAAGTTCCTCCCAATGGCCATCACCTCCCCTGCACAAGGTGGGGTGAGCAGGCGGATTCCATGCCCACCCAAGCCCCAGCAGTGCTGCCCCCCTGCGCTCACCCACACTCTTCATGGAGCTGCCAATCTTGGTGCTGACACGCAGGAACTTGCTGAGATCCCAGCGCGGGATCTTCACCACACAGTAGTCCAGGCTGGGCTCAAAGCTGGCTGTGGTGGAGTTGGTGACAGAGTTCCTGAGGAGGTGACAGGCATCAGCAGCTGGGCCATCCCCACCAGGGCAGCACCTTGTCCTGCACTGTGGTGGGACCTCACCTGAGGAGGGGCAGGGGGATGCCCAGGGCAAGTTTGGCAGCCACGTAGGCCAGCGGGTAACCAGTGGCCTTGCTGGCCAGGGCTGAGCTGCGGGAGAGCCGGGCGTTCATCTCGATGATGTAGTACTGTGGGCAGCAGGAGGGCAGGCTCAGTGGGTGCCACGGGACAGACCAAGCTGGTGACATCTCTGTGTCCCAGAGATGCTGCAGCCTCGTGGGACAGCATGGGGCAGGACCCAGATCCCCCAGGGGGAGGTTTCCCGGGGATCAGGAGCAGGAGCCAGAACCCACAGGGAGCTGCAAGTACCTGCTCAGACTCGGGGTTGAGGGCAAACTGGATGTTGCACTCGCCCACGATGCCCAGGTGCTGCACCACCTTGATGGCTGTGCGCCTCAGCATGAAGTACTCGGTGTCGTTGAGGGTCTGACTGGGCGCCACCACAATGGACTCGCCCGTGTGGATCCCGAGTGGATCCAGGTTCTCCATGTTGCACACCTGGAAGAGGGGGAGCTCACTGCAGGCTTGGGGTTCTCCCACTGCTCCACATGCTGCCCATGGTGGGTTCCTCCCAGTTCCCACCACATCCCACCCTGCCCAGTCAGGACTGGAATACATGGGCTGTTCCACTGGGTAGACAGCTGGGGTGACACCCCAGCACAGGGGTGCAGGGCTCTGGTTCACAGGGTGCAGCTCCCAATGGCACAAAACAGCTGTGCCAGCACCATCAGAGGCACTGGGGAACCCTCCCTGAGGACAAGGTGCAGTCCAAGCCCCGAGCCCCACATCCATCCCTCTGCAGCAGCCCAGAGGCCTCCCTCCATCCTGTACCGTGATGCAGTTGTTGTAGGCATCTCGCACCACCTCATACTCAATCTCCTTCCAGCCTTTCAGGGACTTGTCCACCAGCACCTGGGAGGTGTGGGTGAAGGCCTGGCTCACCAGAGCCACCAGCTCCTCCCGGTTGTTGGCGAAGCCAGAGCCCAGCCCCCCGAGGGCGTAGGCGGAGCGCACCAGCACCGGGTACCCCAACCGCTCAGCGGCAGCCTGAGCCTGCAGGGAGCAAAGGGGTCACGGTGGGAACAGGAAAGACAGGACTCTGCCCTGCCCCACAGCCCCCCAGACTCCCCCAGACCTGCTCCAGGGAGGAAGCAGCCTCGCTGGGTGCCACATGCTCCCCAATCTCCTCCATCTTCTCCACGAAGACCTTGCGATCCTCTGTCATCTCAATGGAGGCAACGGGGGTGCCCAGCACCCGCACGTGGTAACGCTCCAGAACACCCGCCTTGGTCAGCTCCACGCCACAGTTGAGGGCTGTCTGCCCCCCAAAGGTCAGCAGCACCCCGTCAGGCCGCTCGTTCCGGATCACCTGGGGGGCACAGTGGGACAAAAATCACGGTGGGTTCTGTGTTTTCCAGATCCCAGCCCCACACTCATCCCCCAGCTCTGGCATCCCTGCATTGCCAAATCTCCCCCTCCCAGCCAGCATCCCGGGGTGCTCACCTGGGTGACGTACTCAGGGGTGATGGGCAGGAAGTACACCTTGTCCGCCAGTCCCTTGGAGGTCTGGACTGTGGCGATGTTGGGGTTGATCAGCACCGTCTGGATGTTCTCCTCCTTCAGTGCTTTGATGGCCTCATGGGGAGCAGAGGGGTCACAGTTGGTGGCCCTGGGCCCCTGCCATCCCTGTGGCCCCTACCTCCCCCTGTGCCCTGGGGCAGGCACTCACCTGTGACCCTGAGTAATCAAACTCGCCTGCCTGCCCGATGGAAAGGCCACCAGAGCCCAGGATCAGCACCTTGCGGGGCCGGGCTGCATCCGAGTCCCCCGCTGGTGCCTTGGTGTAGGTCAGCCACTCCTGCAGGCGCTCCCGCACTGTGGGGGGGATGTGGCACGCTGGGGACAGGGCACCCCATGCACAGCCCTGTCCTGCAGCCCTTGGCTCATGGTGCCAGCTGTCCCTCACACTCATACCCACCTGTCCGGGCATTGTCGTGCCCGTCCCGCAGGTCCCGCACCACCTCCACGAAGACATCAAAGAGACCCTCCAGGTCCGTGGGGCCGGCACAGTGCTCGGGGTGAAACTGGACACTGGGAGGGGGTCAGGCAGGGCACGTCCCTGTGCCCATCCCACAGCCACAGCCCCCTCAGCCCCAGGCCCCCCAGCACACCTGAAGAAGGGCTTGCTCTGGTGGACGAGGCCCTCGTTGGAGCCGTCGTTGGCGTTGGTGAAGAGCGGCAGCCAGCCGGGCGGGAGGCTGCCCGCCCCCACCGCGAAGCCGTGGTTCTGCGCCGTGATGAAGCAGCGCCGCGTGTCCTCGTGCAGGCACGGCTGGTTGTGCCCACGGTTCCCGTACCTGGGGGGCAGGACGGGTGTCAGGCAGCCCCGGCAGTGCAGCAGCCAGGGCCCCCTGCGCTGAGAGCCCCAGCCTCCAGAGCCCCACTCACTTCATCTTGTAGGTATGGGCACCGAGGGCCAGGGCGAGCAGCTGGTGTCCCAGGCAGATGCCAAAAATGGGCTTGGGCTGGGGTGCATCCAGCAGCCGGCGTAGGCTGGACACTGTCTCCTGGCAGAGCTGTGGGTCCCCAGGGCCATTGCTGATGAACAGCCCGTCAAAGTCTGTGTCAGGAGAGCAGCAGGGTCAGAGCAGGGCCCCCCAGCCCCTCAACATTACAGTAGGGCCCCCAAGATCCCCACAGGCTCACAGCAGGCATTCCTGGCTACCAGCAGAGAAGCGCCCTGAGCCTGCAGCTCCCCTGACACCCCGGCAGGGTCACAACCAAGGTATTCTGACCCCATAACACCCATTCAGGTGGCAGCAAGGCCCAGACAGTCCCCCATGGTGCCCCCCGCCCCAAGCCACACCAATACCACAGTCCAGAGTCCCCCTTGCCAATCACAGCAAGGCACCCCCAGCCCATGGCCCTGCTCCTGTGGTGCCACACCGAGGGCCCCGAGCCCCAAAGCCCCCAGGAACAATGACACAAAGACTCCCCACCTCACAGCACTGAGCAGGACACAGGTGCCTGCTGTCCCCAGCACCAACCATGCAGACAGTCCCTTTGCCAGACCCCATTCCCCCCACCCTCCCCTTGGTGGGAGCCCAGATTGTCCCCCAGGCATTGCCATCTCACCTGCAGGGTCCAGCGGGTGGTCCCAGGGCACCACAGTGACAGTGGCCCCCCGCTTGCACAGGCACCGAATTTGGTTGTTCTTGAGGCCACAGTCGAGGGCCGTGACTCGCAGAGACCCGCCCGGGTTGAACACTCGTGGTGCCTGAGGGGAGGGGAGTGGCTCGCCTGGGCTCCTGCTGGGGCCAGCCCGGGCTCCTGCCGGGGTCAGCCTCCCACAGTGAGGGGCTCCACAGCCCCCTCTGCTGCCCCCCAGCCCCACTCAGACCCCCTCCACACCTTCAGCGACACCTCCTGCACCAGGTGCTTCTTGTTGGGGTCCTCAAAGGACAGGCTCCCCTCGGGGGTCCCATCCGGCACCAGCTTCCCCAGCAGCGTCCCCTTCTCACGGATCTTCTTTGTCAGTGCCCGGGTGTCCACCCCTGAAAGTGGACACACAGTGCCACCCCAGCCCAGCAGGACCCTGTCCCCTGGCAGCATCATCACCCCAAGTACCAACAGAGTGTCAAACCCCAGGTGGGCAAATTTCAACAGAGATGGGTCTGGTTTCAGAACTTGCAGACCCATAGCCCCCACTCCCCACCATACTCTGCTGTCTCCCCAAACCCACCTTGTAGCCCAGGGATGTTCTGCTCCTTCAGCCACTGGTCCAGGGATTGGGATGCACTCCAGTGGCTGGGGGTCTCTGAGCACTCTCCCACCACCAGAGCGGCCACATGGATCTTGCTGGACTCAAACCACTGTGGGGACAGAGGGTGAGCAGGGCAAGGCAGAGGGTGGCCAGCCCAGGAGAAACCCCGTGGAACACAGACCCCATTCCCACAGCACAGGACCAGCCCTCGCAGTGCTGGGCTGTCACTTGTCCCCATATTGTCCCACACCTATGACAGCGAGGCTGAGGCTTAGTCCAGCAAAGTCCCTGGATCAGGGAGCCCCAGGATGGGGTGTCCAGGCCCCCACAGCGCTGCTGGACTGCAGCCCACTGCCCACATGGCCCATGCCACAGGACCCCTCAGCTTGGCACAGCTGCAGCACAAACCAGGCTGATGGGAAAGCACCACTCCCACCAGCCACAGCGAGGTGAGACATGCCATGTCCTGTCCCATGGGATCAGGGCTCTGGTTCCCAGGACAGACCCACACACCACAGCTTCAGAGAGGGCTGCTAACAGCGAGACACCCCCAGGGTCAGCGTGGGGCGGCCGGCACAGCACAGTCACTGCAGGGCTGGACTCTGCCCCGGGATGGGCAGCCTGGAGGCCAAGGGGCTGGGAGGGGGCTGGGGCCTCAAGCAGCTCCTCTGCACAGCCCCAACCTAGCCCTGTCACAGGAGTCTGAGACTCCAAACCTCACAACAGAGAGCCCTGCTGAGGAAACACACAGCCCCACACCCCGTGTGCTGAGAGGGCACCCCAATCCCAGCGCACTGGGGTGTCCCCCTGCCCAGCCCTGGTCCTTGCCATGTCAGAGCCCACTGGCCCCACCGCGGCTCTGGACCCTGCAGCATCGGAGTCAAACCACCTCCTGCCACCATGTGCCACTCACGGCGCCCTGGCACCCTGCCCCATCCCGCCCTGGCACCTCGTGCCATCCACGCCACCCTGTCACCCTGCGGTGTCCGCTTCTGCCACGAGCCACAGCGACAGCCGGGCAGGACACGCGGCCCCTCGGGGCCTGGCTCACCCTGCTGAGGCCGAAGGCGTCGGGCTCGTCCCGGGGCACTCCGTAGTTACCGACCAGCGGGTAGGTAAGCACCAGGATCTGCGCCTTGTAGGAGGGGTCGGTGAGGGCCTCGGGGTACCCCACCATGCCGGTCTGGAACACTGCAGGGGATGGGGGTGATGGATGGGGGGGCAGCCCGGCCCCGCGCCGGGCACAGCCGGGCCGATCCCAACCCCGCGGCCCGGACAGGCCCCACGGAGGGGCGCCGAGATGGGGAAGTCCCCGGGGCCGGGTTCCCCGTTCCCTCTCCTTCCTGCGCCGTCGCCTGCCTCGGGCCGCCCCACGGC
>JBBMKD010000022.1:13009-27546 GCA_037834095.1 Argya squamiceps | reverse complement strand
CGCAGGTCCCCGCAGGATGCCAGCGTGTGTCTCCCCCTCCTCTCCCCCGCAGGATGATCACGGACGTGCAGCTCGCCATCTTCGCCAACATGCTGGGCGTCTCGCTCTTCCTCCTCGTCGTGCTCTACCACTACGTGGCCGTCAACAACCCCAAGAAGCAGGAGTGAGCCGGGATGGAGCCCCGGTGAAGCCCCGCACCGCCATGCCCGCCCACCGGCGCCGGTCCCGCCGCCCCTCCCACGCCGCGGTGGGGCCCCGAGAGCCGCGAGGCCGAGCTTCTTCCAAACCAGCTTTAACAGAAACACGATGATACACGACAAAACCGTGTGGCGTCATCAAGTCCCCGGCGGCCCGGGGCCCTCCTCCGGGCCCGCGGGGAGGGGCGGGGTTGGATCGCGAGCACGGGAGCCCCTGGGCAGGGCCGGGGGCTCAGCGCAGGAGGAGAGGAGGTGTTGGCAGGAGCTGGGCAAGGGGCGATCGGTGCTGGGGGGCTGTGGGCGGGGGCAGGGGGACCTTGCCCAGGTGCTGCCGGCACGGGGCAGAGCAGGGCCGGGGTGCCCCAGCATGCCCCAAAGCCCCCCGGTACGACGGGGCTGTGGAGGGGGGTCCAGGCCTCTGCCCCAGCACAGGAAGGGTCCCTCGGTGCTCAGCGCGCTCACGGGGGGCACGGGGCCCTCTGGGCACAGCCCTGTGGGACAGAGACTGCTGTCAGTGGGGTACAATGCTCCTCCCGTGCCCCACAGCCCCTGCCTGTGAGGGGGTGTGTGGGCACCCAGCCCCCCTGCCTGGCAGGGGCTTTGCTCTGGGCTCCCACTGACAGCGAGGGCTCTGAGATGAGCCCCCAGCACGGCTGCAGCAGCACCTACCCCGGCCTTTCTGGGGCTCTCCGGGCATTCAGCTTCATGGGGAGCACCTGTGGGAGAGGGGGGGAGAGGATCAGTGCCAGCTCTTTGACTCTGGGGGTTCCCTGTGGCTTGGGGAATGGTATGTGGGACAGAAATATCTGGAGACCCCCACAGCTGGGGAGGCTCCCAGCCCCTGTGGGGCTCAATATCTTTTGGGGCAGCCCCCCAAGCATGTAGCCCCCCCCAAATCCCCTCCCTGCTGGTGCCCCTGGTACCTGCAGAGATGCCTGGAGCCCTCCCACGCCTCGCTGGGGCTCCTGTGGTCCGTGGTGGGTGCTCAGCGCTGGGTGGGTGCCCGTGGGCAGAGTCCCTGTGTGACAGAACAGACAGAGCTCAGCCCGTGTGGGGCTCAGTGCCCTGGGGGAGGCACCAGCTGCCATCCTGGGCACGGAGCCATCACAGGTAACAGTGGCACAGCCTGTGACACAGTATCCTGCAGTGGCCACACACCAAGGGCCCCTCCTGGCCGGCTTTGCCATCCAGGGGTGGCCCTGGGAGGGTGTGATGGGCACAGAGCTCAATCCCAGCCTGTGCTGCCCCTGCTCTGCCCATCACTGGCCCCAGCTCCAGCCACATTCCCAGCTTGGTTCCCCACGGCACTGGTGTGACTCCAAGCTCAGCAGGAGTGAGGAGCTGGGGGCACAGCCATGCCCTCAGAAACAGGGTATGTCCTGGGGCATGGGACATCTCAGCCAGGGGAGCTGGGGGGAAAAAGGGAAGTGTTTGGGGCCTGGGTGCAGTGGACAGCACTGAAGGAACACACCTGAGCTGTCTCAGTTTTGCTCCCAGCACCTGCTCACCTGGTTCAAGTGTTTATCCCACCAGATTTCTCTCCCCATCCCACTGAAGATGTGAGGTGGGGGGCCACAGTGCCCACTGGGGTGAAGCCAGGGCCAGAGCCCACAGAAAACAAGACCCTGCAAGCAGGAGTCTCTGCTGGGCAGGATGGCCCCTTGCTGCTGCTGGAGGTACTGACAAGTGGCTTCACCTGCACTAAGACAGCACAGCCTGGTGACCAACCTCAGCCAGCAGCAGCTGAGGGTGTCACTGGGGGTCTGGCAGAGACCCCCTTGTACCAATGCACCCCCACACCTGGGCAGGTGCTTCTATACAAGGGAAAAAGTTTTGGTTTACCTTAGAACATGTAAGGAAGTTAAACTAGAATTTCCCATGGCCTTCTCACTGTAATTGGCCCAGAGGCAGCACAGGGGCACTGGGTGGATTTTTGGGATGTTTCTCAAAACCTGGAGCTGTTTCTATTGCAGACAGAACCCTCCTGGGTCATTCAGCACTTAAGGACCAGCACAGAGGTGCTCTGGGCTTTTTGGGGTGTTGTAGTGAGGTGTCAGGAGCTTCTCTGACACCTGTGCCTGGCTTTTTTTGTTTTGTTTGTTATTTTGCTTGTATTAAAACTCACTGTTTTACAAAACACCGCTGAAGAGCTGTTTTGCCAGTTATTTTCAGCCATTCTGAAAAGTGCTGGACACCCTCAGAGATTTGATAAATCTTCACTCAGCTCATTCCATTCTGGCCATGTGCAAGATTTTATCAAGTGGCACCAGGAACTGAGACCCTTCTATTTAAGCAGACCTGTTCAGATTTTTGTAGATGTGCCCTCAATCTACATAGGCCAGATTTTTCCCTTGGTTTTAGTTTTTCTAATGTGGGCCCATGCAGGTTTTTTTGTTGTTAAAAAAGCTGGATTTGTGGGGCTGAGAGCTGAAGAGGGAGTTCTCAGTCTGAGCTCCCATTCTGGTGAGAAGGAATGTTTGCTGGAGCTGGATCCTAGAATGAAAAGTCTAAAAGAATTCTAAAAGACTGTTTTCCTCTATGAAGAGAGGACCCCGAGCTTGGCAGAGCTGAGACTGCAGGCAGAAATCACAGCATATCTGAGGAAACCAGGAGACAAACCAAGGGAGCTGGGGAAAGCCTCAAAAACTCACTTGGGTGAGTGAAAGAAGTCCCCAGTTTTGCAGTAGTCAGCGAGACTTTTTTGTTTTAATTATAATTTAACAATTTAAGAGTTTAATTTGAGACGAAACAGCTCAAAAGACTCGTTAAAATGAGCCTGTAAAAACCCAAGAACCCCACCTTAGCAGAAGAAAGAGTGGGGTGAAAGAATCTGGAGAAAAAAAAGAGATTTAATTGAAACTTGGTAACATCAGAAAGTGAAACAGCTCACTGGAGGAGTTGTAACATACCTCCAAAAGTAGCAGAAAAAACCCGGAGCTAAGCAAATTAAAAAGTAAAAAACCAAACCAAACCAAAAAACAAACAAAAAAAAAACCCCAACAAAACAAAACAAAGCACACTTTAATCCTCTGATCCTGAATAAGTCTATTCCTCACGCTGACCCTAAGAAGCAGAGCGAGACCGATCCGGACGGTTCAAAAACTGCTTCCTCCTTCCCTTTCCCCCGCGCAGAAAGGGAACAACACTGGCCATGCGAGTGAGCTTTATCTCCTGTATCCCTTCATCCTTCTGTTCCTACTGTTCCCCTTCTACCAAAAATCCTAAAAAGAAAAGCAAATTCGAAAAACGCCGTGCAGAAATTTAAAAAACGCGCCGAAAAACAAAGATTTCCTTTACAAGAAGCCACGTGGCTTCCAGAGCCATCTTGCTGCGGGGTGAAAAGCTGCAAAGCCGCTTTCGTGGGCACAAAACCATCTCACCCTGCCTGGCAGCACGGCCAGTCTGACAGTCACAAAGTCCCCTCCTGGGGGAGGTGGGACACATCCCTTCTGTGGGCTGGCCTAGTCCTAAACACCGCCCTAATTACCGCCCTAATTACCACCTTCTGTGGGCTGGCCTAGTCCCAAACACCGCCCTAATTACCGCCCTAATTACCGCCTTCTGTGGGCTGGCCTAGTCCCAAACACCGCCCTAATTACCACTCTGAGCACAGGAAAGCACAGGGTGACCACCCCGAGCACAGGAAAGCAGAGGAAAGCATAGAGTGATCACTCTGAGCACAGAAAAGCACAGGGTGACCACCCTGAGCACAGAAAAGCACAGAAAAAGCACAAGGTGACCATCCTGAGCACAGGAAAGCACAGAAAAGCACAGAAAAAGCACAAGGTGACCATCCTGAGCACAGGAAAGCACAGGAAAGCACAGGGTGACCACCCTTAGCAGAGGAAACCAGAGGAAAGTACAGGGTGACCACCCTGAGCACAGAAAAGCATGGCATGCACCCCAGGACCACAGTGTGCACCCCGGGACCATGGTGTGCACCCCATTTCCACCCCAGGACTACAGTTGTGCACCCCAGGACCACGGTGGGCACCCTGGGACCACCCCAGGACCACGGTGGGCACCCCAGGACCACGGTGGGCACCCCAGGACCATGGCATCCCTCCCTCAGAGAACTCTGCTTTGACAGGAGGTGGCTGCAAAGCTCTGCCAGGCTGTGCTGCTGGAAGATCAGCAAACAGGAAACTTGCCCTGGCCGCAGACACACAGGGAATGGGCAGCTGGCTGGGGAGAGACTGGGAGAAGGGACAGATCCAAGGGTGCTCAGAGCAAGGTTTGGGCTCCAGGGGAGTTCTCCCTGCCAGCCAGGTCACACAGCTCTCACAGGCAGTGCAGCCACGGTCTGGAACATCAGTGCAGTTCAGTGCAGCCCTGGAACTCCAGGGGAGGAAGGTACAGAAAAAGTATGGGCTGTGTGACAGGCACAGAGAGATCAATACAAAGCAAGGAAAGCCCAGCAGCTCAAAGCATTACTCGAGGTGGCAGGAACAAAGAGAAAGAGTGGCAAAAGAACCTTCAAATCCCGAGTGTCCAGCTGCCAGAACAGCAGGTGACTGGTGAGAAGTGGAATCATCAGAAAGAAACAATTCTGATTTTACATCTGCAGGAATAAGCACATCACTTGGATGTGGACGCGGGATGTGAATTTAATCAGCACAGCCAGTTTGATAACCAAGATGCCCTGGCAAGAGCAAACAGAGCTTTGGAGATTACATAAAGATTAGCTCAAGACCGGCTGGATTTATTCAGGCAGAAGTAAAACAAAGCCCAAGTCACAGCAGCTTTCACAGATCCTACAACCTCCCTGCTGCCTCGAGAGACGCTCGGCGGCCGGCTCGGGTCAGCGGCAGAGAGGGGGAGAGAAGCGAGAGCCCCCGGGGAAACCAACAGGGACTCTGTCCCCCCGAACCCCCCGTGTGACAGGGACAGACCCCAGCCCTGAGCTCAGACTGAACTGCAGTGAAACAGCAGCGAAAGTGGAACGGCAGCAGCCCGGGCAAGGCGGGACACGGACAGCACCATCACCCATCCCTCCTCCCCTCCAACCTCCGGGAGGGCAAAGCGGCAGCGAGGAGGGGGACGGAGTTCAGACAAACAAAGCAGATTGGTAAATTCATGTTGTGAAATAAAACCAGCCTAATTTGCAAATGAATCAAAAGAGCTATAAAGAGAGAAAAAAACCCCAAACAACTCGCAAAAGACAAAAAAGCTTTGAGAAAAATAACTTTAAAAACAGCAACAACTAACCATCATAGCAGCACAAGATTTACAGTATCCAAGAAAAGGACACTACATTAAATCATCACAAGAAATTCAGCAAAGAAGATCAAAATACCTTAGAACCTAACCTGTTCTTTTATTTACAGCTTTAAGAAAAAGTCTTACTTTATAAATTAATATTTCATTGAAATTTCAAGAGAAAGTCATCTGATAATTTTAATTTTTTTTGTCGATTATAACTTACCCAAAAATGCATATCACAAGCTAATTTTAAAAGCTAATTCCTAAATAATTTTTTCCTTTACAGGAAAAGATTTTGCAAAAATATTTTGCTTGCCCATATATTTATTTAAAATAGTCAATTCAAAATTCAAAAGTTTTTACAAATTACCCTTATAAATATTACAAAAAAATCTCTAATTATTAATTCATCTTTGAAATTAATTTAAAAACCTTTTAAAATTCATACACCCCTAAAGACCATTTGTTTTTATAAATAGCTCAAAAAAAAAATCTAAAAACTTTAGAGCCATATAGCAAAACCCAGACACCAAAAAATAGAAATCAGATTTTAAGAAAGTCTAAAAGTTATATCTCAAAATCAAAAGAGCAGCTGTCTACATGTTTTTTAAAGTTCATATTTGCTATTAATAAATTCTTTATATGTTACAGGTTTGATAAAAAAAAGCAAAGACCTCTCTCTACTCAAGAAAAAGTTCTAATCAATTAAAAAATTACTTAAAAATACTATTTTTTTCTTTTTCTCAACAGCATCTGTATTATGTCACATATATTAGACCAAACACTAAATTCCTAAGTTTTATAGCAAAAAACACATCAGCACTTGTAAAAAGTGCCTCACATATCTCAAAATCAAGCAAAAGCAATCATGTCCAAATTATCAAATTATCAAAAGCTAACCATCCTAACAGTAGTAACAAAAGTTAAACCCTCAAATTTAAAAGCAAATAGATATCACCAAATATCAATCCTTTAAGCAATTCAAACAAATTCACTTGTCTAACTTTTAAAGAATGCTTTTTAAAGTAAGTTCTGCCTCAGCACATGAAGGAGAAAAAACCAAAAATATAATTAAAACATTTCTTGCAAGCATTTCTCATTCCTAAACATACAGTTCTTAAAATTGCACAAGTTTTTCAGCATATCAAACAACAAATTTACCACCCTTATATCTAATTCATTCAAAACCCAACCTATTGTAGAAAAAGCACACAAATAACTTTTAAAAAAAAAAGATAAAATGGGGGAATATGTGTTACTATAGAAAGGTTGAACAAAGCTATATATATGTTTTTTTAAATCTCTTAATAAAAATCCAGAAACAGGACAATTGTAGAGCCTGTCCTTTGTGGCAGGGAGAGAGGTTTGTGTTTGTCTTCCCAGGCACAAACTGTTAAGTGAGCTCCTGCAAAAGATGTCAAGTGACAACTCCAGAAAGAGCAGCAGAGCACACCTGAAGAAGAACATGCAAGGACACAGAGTGGCCATGTCTCCAAAAAAGACTCTTTGACACAACCCAGCAGTATGGGCATTAGAGCATTTTCAAAGCAGAGACTGAGTCTCTGTAAAGATTATACTAGTTACAGAGTATTCTTTGTATTAAGGAAGTTTTATAAGTTATTACTATCATAATAACTTCTAAATAATACTATCATTATTATAACTATTATAACCATCATTATAATAACTATTATGATAGTTATTACTATAATAACTTATTTATAATACTATAATAACTTATAAATACTAATTACAATCATAATAACTTATAATATTTATAAGTTATTACTATAATAATATACGATGATATTAACTTGTTCTTAAACTGTATGGTAAGAGTTACAAGTTTCATTAGCCCAAAACCTGTGCAGACAAGAGAATGTAGGTAACTTGAAAAAAATCTCCCCAAACAAAAGGTAAAATAAAATTCATCAGCAATTAGAGACTAAATTTTAATCTTAAAGTATTCATAATTGAAATAATTAGTTAGAAAAGAAGAGAGGGTACCAAATTCAAATTATTTAATCCATAAAACTACAGTCCAGCTACAGAATCAAATTATTAAGCAATTATAAGCTATTAACACAATCATAATTATTAACAAAGGTGAGAATTTTTTCAAAGTAACTATTTTTCTTCTTTTTTTTTAATAAGTTTAGGTGAAATGTACCAATGCACCCCCACACCTGAGCAGGTGCTTCTATGCAAGGGAAAAAGTTTTGGTTTACCTTAGAACATGTACAGAAATTAAACTAGAATTTCCCACAGTCAATCACTGTAATTGGCCCAGAGGCAGCACAGGGGCACTGATTGATCTTTGGGATGTTTCTCAAAACCTGGAGCTGTTTCTATTGCAGACAGAACCCTCCTGGGTCATTCAGCACTCAAGGATGAGCACAGAGGTGCTCTGGGCTTTTTGGGGTGTTGTAGTGAGGTGTCAGGGGCTTCTCTGACACCTGAGCTTGGCTTTTCCTTTTATTTCTGTCTTGTTTGTTCTTTTGCTTCTATTAAAACTTTCTGCTTTACAAAGAAGAGCTGTCTGGCTGTTACTAAGCCATTCTGAGAAGTGCAGGACACCCTCAGAGGTATTAGATTGATAAATCTTCACTCAGCTCATTCCATTCTGGCCACGTGCAAGATTCCATCACCCCCTCACCCCAGCATGAACACAGGTCTGGGCTCCCCAGGGTGTGGCCAGGCTGGACTGGGACAAGGGCAAGAAGGTGGAAGGTGGGACAAGACCAGGGAAGGAGGGTTTTCACACTGTGCCATCCAGCCCCCACCCTGCAGGGCACACTCAGCTCCTTCCCTGCTGCCTGGGCAGGGCAGGGGTGGCACGGCCACAGGGAGGGCACCAGCACAGGGGCCTGGAAGGCAAAGCCAGGGCTCAGAGCATCCCTGACCCCCGTGGGGACACTGGTGCTGACACTGCTGGGCCCTCACAGGTGGGGAGAAGGTGGAGGGAGAGCTGCCAGCAGCTGGGGCAGGGAGGTCTGGAGTGGGCAGGCAGGAAGCAGGTGAGGCTGATGCCAGGGCAGGGGAGGAAGAGCCAGGTCCTGGTCCCAGAGGGTGCAGTGTGCCATGGGGCACTGTGCTGGAGGAGGCTGTGCCAGTGGGGACCACGGGCAGGGAGGCAGCAGACCCCAGGCAGTCCTGGGGACACCACGGACCAGGCTCTGCCCCTCTGGCTCACACAGTCTGCTCCTGCTCATGTCCCCAGCTGTCCCCAGCCCCTTCAGGCAGGGGTGGCACCAGGGGTCGCTGCAGGAGGGCCCGGCCAAAGGAACAGACGGAACAACGTGCCCATGAGAACATCAGCCTTTTATTTCCTCCCCACCACGTTCTCATGGCAGACAAGACACAGTCACGACAGAGGGCTGGGCAGCAAACCCCGAGGACAACGACAGACACCAGAGGAATGCAGAGGTCAACACAAGCACAGCTTCAGGCACACCCAGCAGGCACCTGCCCCCAGCCCTGGGGGGTTTTGGAGCACGGCGCCCCCAGGGCTTCCCCTGCCACTGCCTGCCCCCACAGTGGCAGTGTTGGCACAGGGGGCATAGCAGTGCCTTGCCTGACTTTGGCACCCCACTGCAGCACATCAGCCCCCGCCAGAGGGGACTCTGCATGTTGGAAACCCCCTGGTGCCCTTTGCCAGCCCACCTCACCACAACCCACTGTTTGCCCAGCCAGTGCCTAAAGAAGGGAAAGGCACTTTTTGGTGTGTCCCTGCTGGCCTCAGGAATGTTTGGGAACAGTGGGAAGTCGAGCAAAGGTTTTCTGTGCTGCCTTCTCCAGAAAGCCCCTAGGCCCTGGCACTGAAGGGGGGCATCTCCCTGCAGCCCCAGTGCCCAGGGGCTGCCAGGGCTGCAGGGCCGTGGAGCAGGAGCTCCGCTGGGCTGTAAAACTGCAGGTCTTGGTGTGCAGTGTGAGCCCTGAGCCCGCTGAGGACCCTCCTGAGGGGAGGGGGGGCCCTCACACTCAGTGCTCCACACAAACAAACACACTGTCACCGTGTCCCAGCCCGGGACAGGGCAGAGCTGCCCCCCTCAGGGCTGTGGTCCCGCACAGCAGCTGGACAGGCCCCGCAGCAGGCGGGCAAGGGGGCCCCAGCCCGGCTTACCTGTGCCCAGGGCCGGGGTGCTGCCGCCACTCGGGGGGCTCGGGGAGGCCCCGGCCGCAGCCGCGGGGCTGGGGCTGCCCAAGGTGAAGCTGGGGGAGGCTCGGATCCGGGGGGAGTCCTGCTGGCTGCCCCAGCTGCCGCTGGTGCCGTTGCTGAAGCTCCTGGCACGGGCCAGTGCGTTGTCAGAGGTTGAGGTGGGCAGCCCGCTGGAGGGGGGAGAGATGGGGGGTCAGCCCGGCGGGGTGAGGGGGGCTCCCCTCTGCGGCCTCCCCCCACCAGCAGAGCCCAGCACCGAGCGCTGGGGGGCTGCGGCGCCACCTCTGGCAGAGCCCCGCACTCCTCAGGAGATGGTGAACGGCTGGGGACAAGGGTGTCACCAGGAGTGTCCCCGAGGGCTGCAGCCCCAGTGCCCCGAGCTGTACATCGCTGTCCCAGGGTTCCCACCCTCAGGGTTCCCACCACCTCACCCCCGTCCCAAATCATGGAATTGCCTTAGACACCATCGTGTCCAACCCTTCCCCACCACTGACCCAGAGCCCCAAGTGTCACACCCACACAGCTTTTAAACCCCCCCAGAAATGCAGACTCCACCCCTGTGCTGGACAGCCCTTTCCATGAAGAAATTGTTCCCAATACCCAACCTGAACTTCCCCTGGCACAACTCAAGGCCATTCCCCCTTGTGCTATCCCTTGTCCCCTGGGAGCAGAGCCCGACCTCCTCCTGGCTCCACCCTGCTGACAGGGAGCAATGGAGAGGAAGAGGGTCCCCCTGAGCTTCCTCTCCTTCAGGCTGAGCCTCCCTTAGCCTCTCCCAACCCAGTCCAGTGCTGGAGGTGATGCAGGAGAGACCTCCCAGACTACTTAGGCAGCCAAACCCCAACCAGTTCACTCTCTGCCCTTCTCTGCTGACGGCTCAGAGCAGAGGGGGACTGACAACAGCAGTTCCCAGAGCTTGGAAGAGCTAAGGCCAGGGCAGGTGACCCTGGCAGGCGACTCACTTGGGGACATTAATCATCTCTAAGTGCCGTTATCCTTGCAGCTCCCACGCTCGCCCCAGCCAGCCCTTACGTGGAGCTCCTGGGGGGGGTCCTGGCACCTCCTCTCCTCCGCGGGCCCCCGGCGGCGCCGCGCTGCCCCCGCACGTGTTTCAGCATCCAGGCGCGCAGGTTGCCCAGGCACGTGTGCTCCGACAGCACGATCCGGGGCCAGGGGTTGCAGTCGGCCATGTCCAGGGCCGCCACCGCCACCGCCCGCCCCACCTGCCCGGGACAGGGCACACGTCACCACCGGGACGCCAACAGGAGAGCGTGGGGACAGCAGCAGACAGCGGCCACAGCGGTGTGGGGGACAACGGAAAGGTGTACGGTGAGAAGGGGAGCGCAGGAAGAGGGGAGGCATGGGGGGAGAAAGGGGGACACAGGGAAGGAAGGATACAGTGGGGGGCACTGGGGAGAGGAGCAGTAGTGAGGGAGAGGAAGCCAGGAGGAGAAGAGGGGCCACAAGTGGAGATGAAGGTACCAGGAAGGGGAGACCCCAGGAAGGCAGTGGGGACACTGGGGAAAGGAGCAGTAGTGAGGGGGTCACAGGGAGAGGAAGCCATCAGTAGAAAGGGGGCACAAGAGGAGATGAAGGCACAAGGAAGGGGAGACCCCAGGAAGGCAGTGGGGACACTGGGGAAAGAGGCAGTAATGAGGATGTCACAGGGAGAGGAAGCCACCAGGAGAAGGGAGGACACAAAGGGAGATGAAGGCACCAGGAAGGGGAGATTCCAGGAAGGGGGAATGCCAGGGAATGGGGGCACTGGGGAAAGGGGCAGCTCCCTAGAGCTTGGGATAGCAAAGCAAATGGAGCAAAGAAACCCCAGCCCCCAATCCCAGCCCAGCCTGTGTGTCTCTTTCCCCACGCAGGCTCCCCTGTACCTGCTCGAAGAGCTCCACGGTGTAGCGGGAGGGGAAGGCGGGCGGGGGCGGGGGGCTGGCCCGGCCGTTGTCGTGGCACGCCCCCGGGATGCTGTTCACAGAGCGCCCCGTGTTGTAGTTGCACTCCAGGGTGTAGCTGTGGGGCACGAGGGAGCCCCTGTTACCCCACAAACCCACGGCAGGACTGGGGTTATCCCACATTATTCCCCTGGGATTCGGCAGATTCGGCACTGGGAAGGGGGTCCCATTGCACCAGGAAGGGGGTCCCGCTCCAAAGGACACGGAAGTGCAGGGAAAGTGGCAGGGTTTTGAGGACAGCACCCTCCGATGGCAGGAACGGCCCACGCCCTGTGTGGGGATGAATGGATGTACCAGAGATCAGCACCAGGCAAGTTCGGGATGGAGGTCTGGGCCCTGAGGGTGACGCCCAAAGTACCGAGGTCCCTGTGAGGTGACCTCTAGGTCACCTCTGGAAGGCGATGGGGAATGGGCGGGTCCCTGATGGGCAGAGAAAGGGAATGATCTGATGTCAACACAAACAATCCAGGGAGTGGGTGGCTACAGCAGTCTCCTGACCCTCAATGTGCCTTGGACCACGTCCTCCTGGAGGAGGAGGGATGAAGCGTGGGCTGGGAGCTGCCTGCTGGGATGGCTCCCATCTGTCCCACTGCCCAGAGACAGCTGCAGGGCCAGCACAGCAGAAAACCTGAGCAGCTCTGTCCCAGTCTGCCTGAGGGACCACATGTGCACAGTGAGCACTCCCAGCACTTTTTGGGATGTCTCTGTTGGATCAACAGCCTGGGCTGCTCCAGGTCAGCCACGGAGCAGAGTTCCCCAGTGATCCAAGCCCAAAGCCCATGTGTGTGTGTTTGTTCCTGTGGGGCTGGAGTGATACTGGGCACAAAGCAGCAGCTGAGCACACAACAGGCACTGAGGAACCTGAGAGAACCTCTGTGGGCCTGGCTGCCTCACCCCGTGGTGTGTTCCCAGCACAGGAACAGGCCAGGAATATCCCATCCCTTGTGGGAGAGGGTGGATCACAGCTATCCCCAACTCACGGGATCACTGATGGGCTGAGGCTGGGCTCTCACATACAGCCCTGGGGATGCTGTGCTCACCTCAACTCTACTTCATTACAGCTCAATACAGACAGGAACACACAGCAAAGAGAATTCCCCCCAGAAAGCTGTGCAAGAGCAGGGAGAAGAAGCCAGAGCAGCTGCAGGAGGGATGGGGAGGAACAGCAAGGAAAAGAACCTGGCTGAGCCTGCATCTCGGGAACAAAACAGCACCTGGCACAACCATGCCCAGCCCTGGGGCCACGAGGGGCGTGTCTGCCCCACAGAACTGGCTCCCCCTTTGCCCAGCACCCCCCAGGCAGCACAAACACTGGTGCCAGGCGGGGCTGCCCTACCTGTGGATGATGCCCAGGGCCTTGTAGACGGCCACGCGCCCGCTGCCCTCCTTGGACTGCCCGTCCCGCTTGTCCCGGGCGTACATGTTCTTCTCCGAGAAGTTGCAGCCCGTGAAGTCAAAGTGAGGGGAGTTCAAGGAGATGAGTTTGGGGAACAGCATGTTCTCCACCTGCAGGGTGCAGGGAGCAACAGGGGTGACCAGGGGGCCTTGGGTGCTCGTCCTGCTCCAGTGGGACTAATGCAGAGCACAGGGTTGTACCAGGGCCTGCTCTGCCCACAGTTCCAAGGTCTCACAAGCTACACCTGTGCCCAGAGCCTGCTCTGCCCACTGCCCACCCCCTGCCCAACTCCTGATGGGCTCTCCTGACAGACAGCTGGGAGGACACCCTGCTGACCCATGCCAGCTCCCAGGGGGAATCTAAGACCTCCTGCTGCCCTGGTCACCAGACTGAGGGAGGAGAAAGAGAAGGAGGGAGGAGAAAGAGAAGGAGGGAAAAGGGAAAAGGGAAAAAAGGCAAGGAGAAGGAAAATCCCTGTGACAGGGATTCCATGCCCCTCTCCCAGCAGCAGGAGCATTGGGAGCCCTGGGTAGGGGGCAGAGCAGCAGCAGGAGGGTCCCAGATTTCGGCTGTGCCCTCACCTGGTCGTTCTCATCACTGAAGCTGTTGCCGTACATGAAGCAGCCGCGCTTGGACGCGTGGCCGTGCAGGTCCACGTAGTAAGCCAGGCCGCTGTCCCGGGGTGCAATGGGCTCGGGGGGTTCAGCAGCTTCAGGGACAGGGCCTGGGGGAGGTGCCCACGGCCCCTCCTCACAGTGCTCGGTGCTGTGGCTGGATGGGAGGATCCAGGAGGCTCGTTCTGTGCTGTCTGACCCCTGGGGCGGGCAGGAGCGGGTGGTGCCGGCACGCCAGGGGGAGTTGCGGAGGTTGTTGGTTTTGTCCAGCTCTGATAACGGGGCCTCCACGGCCGGGACGGGACAGTTGGGAGATTTTAAACTCAGCGAGATGCTGCTGAGGGGGGAGACAAACGTCCTCCAGTCCGGGGAGCCCGGCAGGACACGGCTGTGCACGTGGTGGTAGAGCAGGACGGCCTTGGCCCCGTACACGGCGGGGTGCAGCTCGGCGTCGGGGTGCAGGTACTGCCGGTTCAGGTTCACCCCGCGAGAGTCGGTGCTGCAGAGAGAGAGAGAGACACCTGAGCACCTCCCAGGGCACCCCAGCAGGGCTGAGCTCATCTCAGAATGCTGAGGGCTTTGGGCTCTGTCCTGAGTACAACAGCCAGGAGCTGCCAGAGCACTGACAATGAATGCACTAGAGGAAGAAACCTGCATGATCCTCCCCAGAGACAGGAACTGAGCTGGGAAAGGGGCTGGGAGCACCAGGAGTGGCTGAGGGAGATGGAAGGGCTCAGCCTGGAGGAAAGGAGGCTCAGGGGGGACCTTGTCACTCCCTGCAACTCCCTGACAGGAGGATCACAGAATCACAGAATCCCCAGGTTGGAAGAGACCTTCAAGATCATCGAGTCCAACCCAGCCCTGACACCTCAACTAGATCATGGTACCAAGTGCCACATCCAGGGATGGTGACTCCACCACCTCCCTGGGTAAACCATTCCAGTATTTAATCACCCTTTCTGTGAAAAACTTCTTCCTGATATCCAACCTATATTTCCCCTGACACAG
>JBBMKD010000022.1:0-12909 GCA_037834095.1 Argya squamiceps | reverse complement strand
TATAGAGAGTGATAAGGTCACCTCTGAGTCTCCTTTTCTCCAGGCTAAACAACCCCAGCTCCCTCAGACGTTCCTCATATGGCTTGTTTTCCAAGCCCTTCACCAGCTTTGCTGCCTCCCCTGGACACGTTCAAGCATCTCCATGTCCTTCCTAAACTGAGGGGCCAGAACTGGACACAGCACTTGAGATGTGGCCTCACCAGTGCTGAGTACAGGGGCAGAATGACCTCCCTGCTCCTGCTGGCCACACCATTCCTGATCCAGGACAGGATTCCATTGGCCTTCTTAGCCACCAGGGCACGCTGCTGGCTGGATGGAGCCATGTGGGGGCTTTGGGCTCTGCTCCAAGAGAAGGAGGGACAAGATCAGAGGGAACAGCCTCAAGTTGAACCAGGGAAGGTTTAGGTTGGATACTGGGAACACTTTCTTCATGGAAAGGGCTGTCTGTCCATCCCTGGCACAACTGCCCAGTGATGTTTGGATTCCCCATCCCTGGAGGGATTTAAAAGCCCTGTGGATGTGACACTTGGGGACAGGGGTCAGTGGTGGCCTTGGCAGTGCTGGGGATGGTTGGATTCAATGATCTCTCAGAGCTTTTCCAACCCAAGTAAATCCAGGATTCCATAATTTTTATAAATTTTACAAAAACCATAGAATCAGCTTTCTGAGATCCCTTCTTCAGCAAACTCACAGCCTTTTCCATATCCACACCCAGCAGTGAAGGACACTCACCTTTTGCTCACATCTAGCAACCAACATTCAAATAAATGGTTTCTGCCTCTTTCTCTTGGGGGATGGTTGGACTCAATGGTCTCAGAGAACTTTTCCAACCCAAAAGATCCCATGAAACACAGAGCAGGCTTCCAGGCAGGAGAGCCCAAGGCAGGAGAGCCCAGCACTCACCGGTAGTGGCCCCTCACCACGCCATCAGGGTTCAGCATGGGGATGAGCTTGAAGACAAACATCCTCCTCAGCATCTGGGCCCGGGGATCCTCCTCCCGCAGGATGAAGTCCAGGAAGCCGTTGAAGACAAAGCTGGAGGGGGTTTCTCCTGGGTGGACTCTGCTGCTGAGGAAAAACACCTGGGGACAAACAGAGGGGGTGAGGGGGCTGTCCTGCCTGCACCAGGATACTGCAACGGTGAAGGGTCTCGCAGATTTTGCTCCAGCACTTGGGGACACAAGGCCTTTCTGGTCACAGGTTGCAGTAAGGTGCCACCACAAGGGCTGCTGGCCCCCCATGCCTGGCCCAGCCCCAAAGGCAGTGTGATCTCACCCTCTTTCCAGTGAAGCAGCGAGGCCGGGGGGTGCTGGTGTCTGGGAAAAGCTTGTCCAGCCTGGGTTCCCTCTTCTCCTGCATGCCATGGCACGAGCTGATGGTCAGCAGGTCCACACGCAGCTTGTCCAGAGAGTGGCACAGCAGCTCCCGGTGGTAGTAAACTGAGTCCAGGGGGCTGTGGGTGGTGAGAAGGGATATCTCAGCCAGCCCCAGCAGCAAGGGGGCTCCCAGCTGGGTCAGGAATGCTGCCTGAGCTCACAGCCTAAGCTGAGCAGCCCCAGCCCCACAAGGATCACCCCTAAATCTGGGCTGTTTGCTGGTAGGTACCCTCAGAGCCTGCTGGGAACACCAACAGCCACTCCTTCAGGGTAAGGAGGGGGCCAGGGCTGGGGTTTGCACTGCCCAACACCCCAGCTGTGGAAGCAGTGGGGGACCAGCTCATGCACAGACAGACCCAGCACAGAAGGTCAGGTCATCCCAGTGGGGAGATAAAGCTTCCCAGCAGGAGGGACAGGGCACTGAGGAATTCATCCCACCAGGGAGATAACGCATTCTGGCAGGAGGGAGTGGGCTCCAGAACAACAGGGGATCCTCTGGAATCCCGTGGGTAGCTCAGGGTGAGCTCTGCTTGTGCAGAGCTGGGACACAGAGAAGCACAGGCCAGGCAGCTATGGGGAGGGCACAGACACCTCCTGCTACAGAAAGAGCTTCCCCAGGGGAAAAAACCCAAATAGTCACAGACCAGGAAAGGTCTGAGGGGCAGGAGGGTGGGACAAAAGCCAGGACAGAGAAAGTGGGGGCCAGACCTGCTGGGGGACATGTGCCTGCAGTCCTGGAAACGTCCATCCAGCTGTGCCAGCATGTCCTGGCACTCGGTGTAGGAGAAGGGGTAGCAGAAGGCAAAGTAGGTGGTGGCCCCACGGTGCTCCAGGAATCGATGCACGAAGGACAGCACAAACTGTGTTTCCACCACCTGCCACGGACATGGGGAGGGCTGGGCACGGGCTCGGGGGCACAGCCAGCCTAGCACAGCCCCTGCTGCTCTCCCCTGGCATTGGGGGTGCCCATGGCCACCGGTGATCCCCGTGGGACAGCAGCTGTTGCTGCTCCTATCCCTCCCTTGGAGGTGGCAGGAACAAAGCAGCTGCTCCACCAACCCAGCAGACTCTCCCAAAGGGTGGCTGTGCCCCCAGAGCTGCCCTAGCCCCGGGCACAGGGACTGCCCGAGCCGCACCCCCGGCACGGGAGCGCTCCCGGCTCTCACCTGGAAGCTGGGCCGCTGCCGGATGCGCTCCCAGCGCGGGCGCATAGGCAGGGTGCGCACGAAGGGGGTCATGCCCTGAGCGTACAGCCGGCTCTGTTTGTTCATGTTCAGGATGTGCAGCTTGATCAGCTTCCCCGGAGCGCCCCCCCGAACGCTGAAGTAGAACCAGGACCTGGGGAGGGGATGGAGCGGCGCCGCCTCAGCCCCTGCCCGGGCGTCCCCGAGCTCTCCGGTGTCTCTCCCACCCACCCGGCCCCACATGTCCGAGCCCCGGCGGGGGCGGAACCAGAACCCCCTCCCCGGGCACTTCTGACCCCGCTGCCTCCGCAGCCCATTTCCTCAGACCCCCAGCCCCGCCGCTCCTTCTCCCCGAGGCACCCACCCCTGCCTGGTACCACCCAGTCAGACCTCCCGGGGAGGGCAGAGACCCCCCGAACCCCCTCCCATCAGCTCCCCCAGCCCCTTCCCTCAGCCCCCCAGCCCCGCCGCTCCTTCTCCCCGAGGCACTCACCGCTGCCTGGTACCACCCAGTCCCGCCAGAGCCTGTCAGACCCACCGGGGGGAGGGCAGAGACCCCCCGAACCCCCTCCCATCGGCTCCCCCAGTCCCTTTCCCCAGTCCCACCGACCCCCCTTCCAGCGGCAGCCCCACACCGCACCTGCCACTCCCAGCCCGCCGACAGAATGTTTCCCGGGGGAATCCATCCGGACCCCGGCCCCCCCGCCCCGCACCCGTCGCCCCTTCCCGGTTCCCCCGCCCAGCGGTACCTGTTGCTGTTCTCATACTCGGTGTGGGCGCAGTCGGGCTGTGTCCACACATTGAACTCGTAGTCGGCGGCGGGGAGAGCGTTGGCGCGGGCGGCGGGGCCGCCCCCGGGCTCTGTAGGCCGCACCTGTTCTACGTGTGCCAGGTTCCCCGAGTCGAAGCGGGAGCTGAAGAGGAGACCCCCGCAGCGGATCTCCATGGCCCGGCAGGGCCGGGACCGGCATCGCCCCGGTACGGTCCAGGTACGGCCGGTATGGGCCGCCCGGCAACAGCAACGCGCGCGGCCATTGGTTGGCACCTCCCAGCAACGCGCCCGCCCATTGGCTGGCGCCTCGGCAACGGCCGCCGCGGCACCGGGGCCGCGGCTCCTCTCGACCACGCCCCTCTCAACCGTGCGCAGGCCACGCCCCTATAGAATCTGACCACGCCCCTTTATTACACTGGCCACGCCCCCCACTGGGCTCCGGGCCGGCAGCGTCCCCAGGGCGGGCAGCGGACAGGGGAGTGAGGGGACACCGCGTGTGACCGGACAGGGGCGTGAGGGGACACCGCGGGGTGTGAATGGACACAGGGGCGTGACTGGACATTGGGGGGTGTGAATGGACACTGGGGTGTGACTGGACACAGAGGTGTGAATGGACACTGGGGTGTGAATGGACAGGGGCGTGACCGGACACCGGGTGTGATCAGACAAGGGTGTGAATGGACAGTGGGGTGTGAATGGACACAGTGGGTGTGAATGGACACAGTGGGGTGTGCACAGACACGTACACAAGTGTACACAAAGGCATGGCCACCTGTACTTGCCCACACGTGGGTGACCACAGATGTCCTACACACACACACACCCCCCTGTAAGAACACAGGCACTCACAACCCCCTTGCACACCCACACAGCTGACACACCCACACTGGCAGGGGCCAGGGTTTAACCTGGCACCTCCCCACACCAACACCCCACCCCCGGGGCCGACCCCTGGGGTGGCTCCGCTTGGCAGCAGCAGCTCCTTGGAGTCCTTTAAACCTGCCCGGATCCAGACAAGGGATTGCCCCGCCCATTGTGGGTGGGAATGGGGGCGCAAGGGGGTCAGGACAGCCCCTGCCCCCCAGAATGCCCAGCCATCTTCAATAAGGAAGAAATATAAAGCATATGGAGCAATTATAAGGAAAAAATAATAAAATAAATCAGTTCATTCATTGGTGGGAAAGGGTGGGAAGGTGAGGGGCTCCAGGTATCCACCCCTGAGATCCTGTAAGCAGGCAAAACACAAAGGGATGGGGACCACTCACCCAGGGGACAACAGGACAGGCAAAGTCAAAGCAGTCACAGGGTGTGGAAAAACCTGGGCATGTGTCTCCCCAGCCCCCCAAAAATAAACCTCCCCTAAAGCCCTGACTTGACCCAAAGTTCCTGTGGGCATTGCCCTCGATGCCTCCTGTCCTGCATCCTGCTGCCCTCTGGACAGTCCCTGGCAGCCAGAACACTGGGAAGGCAGTGTGACCTCCAGAGAGCAGCTCAGTGTCCAGAAATCATGGCCAGGGCCCAGTTTTTGAGGGCCAGGGTTGCGTTTTGCAGGTAAATCCAGGAAGAATAGGTGAAGCTCATCAAGTGGTCCCTCACGCACTCCCACGTCACGTCCCCGCTGGAAAAACAAGGACAAGGGATTACAGGGGTGGAATCAGAGCCAGAAGGGATGGATGACATGGGGGATACAGGAGCCCCCTGGGCAGAGCAGGATTAGGGGACAGCCCCGGGTGGCACAGGGAGACACAACCGCAGCACCAGGGGGGCACAGCCCAAAGGGAAGCACAGGGTGGGGGCTGCTCACTTGCAGGAGTCGAGGCAGTGCTGCCAGCCCCTCTGCAGCACTGCAGCCAGGCCCTGCAGCAGGGGCAGCAGGCAGCTCTGCAGCAGGAACAGCAGCAGCTCCCGCACGCACTCAGCAAAGTGCAGCAGCCACTCGGGGAGCCGGTTCTGGAGCTGTGGGAGCAGAGAGATGGCCCTGAGCACTGCCAGACCAGGGCTGGGTGAGCACCAACCCCTCCAGCAGCTCTGGGCTCAGAGTGTGGGGTTCTAGCTATCCGTGATGGTCCCATCTCACCCCTTCCCTTTTCCAGCATCCCTGAGCTCTCCCCACGTTCCCTCTTCTCCAGCACTCAGCAGACAGGGCACCCACACCCTGTGAGACACTGATGTCACCCCACTGCCACCAAAATGCTGGCTTCTGGAGCACCAGGGAGTTTTCTGAGCCCTCCCCTGAGCCCTTTCCCTTTCACAGTCACTGGAAACAGCTGGAGAAGGCTCATGCCACAGGAGGACAGACAGCATCAGAGACCTGCCATGGGGCTGTGCCCTTCCCAGAACCCCAGCACTGGGCGCTCCTGCTAGGAGCAGCAGCAAACACGTCACCATCCTACTTCAGGCCTCCCCCTGTATCAGATTTCCCAGCCCTGCAAGCCCCCCACTGGCGTTCCTTGTCTCCTGCAGCCCTGGGAGCCCCCACTCACCCAGTCACTGAGCCAGGGCAGGCTGCCATGGAGCCAGGAGAGCAGGGAGTAGCACTGCTGGGACACATCCCGGGCCATCTCACCACTCGTTTCCCAGAGCAGCTTCAGCTGTGGCCACAGGATGGACACAGCCACAGAACCGTGCTGGGCCAGGCTGTGCTCCAGCCACCTGCAAGGCAGTCCTCAGATGAGGGCACTGCTGGCACCAGTGGCACCCACACGGAGCCCACGGGCACAGAGCTGCCAGCACAGGGGGAACGGGGGAAGAGCTCCAGTCTGAGCTCAAAGTGCTTCCAGGCAGAGCTGGGGGACAGCTCCCAGCTCCCTCCCAAGCCCTCGTGCTGCACAACAGCCTGGCCCTCCTCCCCCCAGCCACCCACCCAGGCTGGTGGCACAGACCTGTACCCCTCCAGGCAGCCCAGGGACACCTTCTGCCAGGCCAGCTGGGAGGCAGGCAGGATGCCAGAGGAGCGGAGCAGCCGAGCAGAAGATGAAGCTGCAAGAGACAAATGTGTTCCTTGAGTGGCCCCTGGCTGTGGGGACACGTGTCTGTCTGTCCCCAAGGACTCTGTGGGGACACACAGCTTGAACCCTGCTGTGGAACACCTTGGGAGATGCTCCAGGAGGGGACAGACAGACAGAACCCCCTGAGCAGGGAGATCCTCACAAAGGGGAAGAGGCAGAGGGCATTCTGCCTGCAGCACCTGAATCCCCCAGGGCCCCCCAGATGGACAGAGGGACAGGCCCCACTGCTCCCAGCAGCCACAGGACAAAGGCAGGGACACAGAGGGGCTTTGCTCAGGGGAACAGCCACAAGAGTGATCCCAGGGAGGAGGATCAGTCCTGAACAAGAGGAAAAAGTCTCAGCCTTGTGACAGGGAAGGTTTAGGTTGTAAACAAAACCCAATTTCTCCATAGAAAGGGCTGTGCAGGCTGCCCAGAGCAATGGAGTTTCCATCCCTTGGGGGATGGATTTAAAAGCAGTGTGGATGTGGCACTTGTGAGGACATGGGACAGTGGTGGCCTTGGCCGTGCTGGGGGATGCCTGATGCTCCCAGAGGGTTTTCCCAACCTGGATTACTCTGTAACTCCCCACCATACCCTGGAAGGAGCCGTGTGAGTGCACGTCGTGCAGGAAGAAGCCAGCAGCCAGGACCAGCAGCACGAGCAGCAGACGTGACCAGGGGAAACCCCGGCCCTTCATCTTGAGCAGCAGCTCCTGGGTGGGAGGACAAGGCCCTGTCACTGTCACAGCAGGGTCCTGACACCGGGGAGGCCCCAGCATAGCTGGGACAGAGACATCTGCTGAGCAGCTGAGGGTTGGACAGGGACCAGCACATCTGTCCCCAGCGTGTCCTGTGTGTGTGCTGCTGTGGGACCCAGGCCTAGCACGTGCTGGCAGCAAGAAGGGACAACCAGAGCCCCAGAATGGAGCTGAAATCTGTCCCCAGGTGCCTGAGGCAGTGCCTGCCCATCCCATCCTGCCCCTCACCTTGCAGGCAGTGTCACAGGCAGCCACATCCTGGTCCCCTCCTGTCCCCCTGGCCGCCAGCTCCTCGTTTGTCACCTTGAAGGAGCGAACCGTTTCCTGCAGAGACTGATGCACCTTGGGGACAGCAGCAGCTGTGTCAGGACCCCCAGGTCCCCACAGACCCCCTGAGCTGCCACAGCACCAGGAGGACAACCACAGGTCCCATGGGGACGTTGCCAGCTCAGGGAGCTCTCACAGCAGCATAGGGATACTCTCCCACCCCACAACTGCCCCTGTCCCACAGCTCACCCCTACCTTCTTGCTGCTGCTCTCCCAGGACTCCAGGAGGTGGTTCAGCAGCAAACTGGGGGGAAGGAGAAGACAGGGCTTGGTCAGGAGCTCCCAGAAGGAATTCAGGTGTCCCAAAGGTTCTGTAGGTGGCCCCACTTGGAGCTGCAGCCTGCACTGACCTGGACTGAGCGAGGTGTTTGGTGTAGAGCTGCCTCCAGACACTGAAGCTCAGTGGGTCCAGGCTCAGGCACTGGCTCAGGGAGGTCAGGAGCTGGGGAGGGGGCACAGCAGGTCATGACCCTCTCCCTGGCATGCCAGACACCCCATGCCCCGGGCTGTCCCCAGCACAGACACCCACCCCACAGCCAGCCAGGTTCTGGGGCACCAAACAGAGCTGCAGCATCCCTGCCCACAGAGTGGGGTGGAACTGGATAGTCTTCAAGGCCCTTCCCACCCAAACCATTCTATGATTTGATAACTCCTACACCCTGGGAGCAGGCAGCTCTGCCATCACCACCCTTGTGACAGCATGTCTGTCCTGCCACTGCTCCATGGGCCCACCAAACCCAGTTCTGCCCCCCCTGCCCAGCTCACCTCCTTCTTCATGGCAGGGGGGCAGGCAGGCGTGGCTCGGGAGAGGAAGGAGGGGAAGTAGGTGTGCAGGGCTGCCTCGGGCCGGGCGCCCAGGGCCAGCACCTTCAGGCGGGGGTAGAGGCGCCGCAGCTGCTCCTGCAGGCTGGGGGAGAGAGGCAGGCTGCTGAGGGCCAGCGGGCACCAGGGTGGCACAAGGGGACACCCAGGGCCCGCCCTGTGGCACAGAGTGCCTGGGTGGTTCGGGGTACCTGGGGGACAGGGAGTTGTTGGGCATGAAGGCGAAGTCCAGGAGGGGGAAGAAGTCCTTGGGGCCGATCATGCCGAAGCCTTTGGTGAGGTTGGGGTGCATCCTGCAGAACACAGCCCTGAGCTGCTGCAGCTCTGGCAAGGGGCAGTGCTGGCCACACAGCCCTGGGCCCCCTGGCAGCCAGGGGACACGGGGTGTCACTCACATCAGGAGCCTGTCCAGGTAGGAGACAGCGTATGGTGACAGGGACTTGATGCCGAGCACCGGGAGCATGACACCGAGCCACACTGCAGGGACAGGAGGGAGGGGTCTGCCTGGGCTGTCCCCACACTGGGACAACCCAGCACCCAAACCACCCAGAGGACAGCAGGCAGATCCCTTGGGAAGGGTTTCAGGGTAGCTGTGCTGCAGAACAGTGGAGCAGCACGCTCCCTGCATCCTTCCAGGCAGGATGGTTCCCCTCAGGATCCAGCCATTCTCCTGTCCTGGCTGGGGGAAGCTGCACTTTGGATCTTAAGGACCTTTCCCAACCTTTTCCCACCCCTAGGCAGTACCACAGCAGGAGTGGAGGTGCACTGGCAGTCCCAGGAGGGGATCCCATACTGCTGCTCCTGGCTCTCACCTTTCAGGCCCTCCTGGAGGTCAGTGAACCCGGCCTGCCCCAGTGCCCAGAGGACAGTCAGGCACTTTGCTGGCCGGTTCTGCTGGGAGCGCAGCACCTCCAGGTACTGTGGGAGGATGGGACACATTAGATGGGAAAAGCTGCAACCCATCCCCAGCCCAGACAAGCCTGGAGCCATGGGGCCAGCAGCACACAGGCCCTCAGCCCCTGGGAGGGACCTACAGCTCCAGGTGAGACCAGGAGCCATTCTGGGGGAATAGAGAGAACCCCAAAACCAGCACAAGGGGACAGGGGAAACACCAAAGCCAGCTCTGGGGGTCCAGAGGCTGCTGGGTAGGGCAGGCAGAACCCACTGGGGACAGCAGTCCCTCTGCAGGGGAGGGCAGAGAGGTACAAGGGCTTTGTGCAGTGGGATGGAAGAGCAGCACCACCAGCTCTACAGCACCCACAAACCTGGCTCAGGCAGCTCACCTTGCCCAGGTTGGTGGTGGCAATCCGGGGCCTGTCCAGGAGAAGGGCCTGGATGCAGATCCTGTACCCGTGCAGAGACTCCCCTGGAACAGAGATGGGGCAGGTCCTGCTCAGCCATGGCCTCCAAGGAGGAATTACAGACACCTTCCAAAGAGGCAACACCAGGGGGAGGACAGGGAGCCCCGGGGTGCTGACCTGGGCTCTTGTCCAGCTCCTGCAGCATGGTGTAGATGCAGTGGTCAAAGAAGAGCTCCAGGACACCCGAGGCCTTTGCCAGCAGGGAGCGGATGATGCTCCTCAGCTCCTTGCTCACCAGGCAGTAGGGATAGTCTGGGGTGCCACCAGAGAGGGGAGAGTTTAGTTCTGTGCTCTGGAGAGCTCCAGCAGCTGGAGGTGGGCACAGGGAGCCCCTCATCCTCACACCAGCCAGGCAGTGCAGACCTCCTCCCCAGTGACCCCACACCAGAGGCAGCTAATCCAGCCCTAAGGGATGGCTTCCCATGGAATGCTGATGCTGTGGGAGGGACAGAGGTCTGGAGGAGATACTTTGTTCCCCTCCCCTTTGCCACCCAAAATGACACATTCCCCATGTGAGTGGGGACCAACTGATCACACAGGAAAGGGAAATCCTGCCCCACCATCCCTCCAGCACTGAGGGTGGATAGCTGAGAGTGAACTCCCAAACTCCACGGCAGCAGGCAGAGGTCACGGATCCCCAGAGAAGGGGTGACAGGGGAAGCCTCTAATTTGCCAACTGTAAGGGCAATTTCCCTGTGTTTGTGGCCAGGAGAAGGCAGAACCAAGCAAATCCAGCCCTAAGGGATGGCTTCCCATGGAATGCTGATGCTGTGGGATGGAGGGGGGGCTCTGGAGAAGATACTTTGTTCCCCACCTCCTTGCCACCCCAAAATGACACATTCCCCATGTGAGTGGGGACCAACTGATCACACAGGAAAGGGAAATCCTGCCCCACCATCCCTCCAGCACTGAGGGTGGATAGCTGAGAGTGAACTCCCAAACTCCACGGCAGCAGGCAGAGGTCACGGATCCCATGGAGAAGAGGTGACAGGGGAAACTTCCAATTTGCCAACTGTAAGGGCAATTTCCCTGTGTGTGTGGCCAGGAGAAGGCAGAACCAAGCAAACCCTGTCCCCACCATTCCCAGGGCAGCAGGACACAGACCGTGGGGGTGCTGGCTCAGCACGGGGTCACTCCTGGGTGCTTGCAGCTTGTAGTTGAGGTACCCAGCCAGGTCCTTCACCCACACCGAGGGGTTGTCAGGGAACACACTCCTGCTCTTGTCCAGCTCCTTCTGCAGATCCGCCAGGTCCAGCTGGAAGTGACAGACAGACAAACTCAACCCCAGGATGAGCAGAACTGGGCAAAAAGCACGGGAAGGAGAAAGTCAACTCTGACTCCTAAGGGGCCACGGGGCATGGAGGGAAATGCTTCCACCTCCATCCTGAGACCATCACCCTTCCCAGATGGAAAACCCCTGCTGCCAGAGCTCCAGAGCACTGCCTGGGGCAGCCAGCTCCTGGCCAGTGAGCCCACCAGTCCAAACCAAGGGCTTGCTCACGCCTGCAGCTTGAGCTGCACAAGCCCAGGGTGGTCCCAGCCATGGCTGATCCACATCCACACCCAAAGTCCTCAGGGAGGAAACAGCCACGAGCAACCAAACCCACCTGAGGAACAACCTGGCAGCACCAAACCAGGTAAGCAGCAGCAGCAACTCCCACCCCTCTCCTCCACTGTTACCCAGATGTGCTCATTCCCTGCTTTTACACCCAGATTATTTGTGGGGCTGCTCCATCAGGGCTTGCTGCCAGGCTCAGACTCTGTGAGAGCCTGAACACGTTCCCTGTGAGTGGATTCCCACTGCCACACTGAGCCAGGTGCCCTTGGGCACCTCACCCCAGCCCTGCCCTGTGAGAGGAATTCTACACAAACCAGCTGGTGCCACAGCAGGAAATAAAACTGCCCTGAAACTCCCATCAGTGACCTGACAAGGCCATGCAGAGTCTGTCACTGCTGAGCACAGGGACAGCTCTGGCTGCCCAGGAAACATGGGAATTCCACACAGTCCTGCACCAGCTCTCACTGTGGGCAACAGCTGGATGTGGAGAACTGCTGGAACAACAGGGAGAAACCCCACCCAGTGCAGGGGGATGCACAGGGAAACCCCTTGTTTGGGGGGAGTGGAGATCCCAGGGCATGGGGGGATGTAACACCCAGGGGCAGGGGAGGAGCTGGGTGAGCAATGCCTGCCAACCCCAGGGACACATCACCACAGCACAGCCCTCCTCAGCCAGTTCTGGAACCCTCCATGCTCAGGCACGGTCAGGACAGGCAAGACAGACACAGACAGGTTCTGCAGACCCACCCAGGGCACAGCAACTGCACGAGCAACTCCCACCACTGAGACAGGGAGGAGGCTGCAGCCTTCACGGGGGTTCCTCCCAGACACAGGGGTGACAAAGGGAACCAGAAATCCCCTTCCAGCCACCTCCTGCCTCGAGCACGAGGCAGCTCCTCCCGGTGTGGCCCACAGGGAGATCAAACGGAGAGGCTGAAGCAGGACAGGGCACTGCTTTGCACTGCCCCAGTCACCCGTGGCAGCCAGGAACACCAGCGCGGTGCTCTGTGTCTGTGCACTCCCGTGATCTGAGAGCCAGCCGGGCACACTCACGGCTTTCAAGGCTTCCTCCAGAGAGCGGTACCGGCCCGGTTTTGCTCCGGCCTCGTTCCCCGATGGCTTCTTCCCGCTCTTCCCCGTGTGCTGCTTCCGCTGCGGCGGCTCGGGGGCCGCGGCCGGGGGCACCTGCTCCTTGTTCTGCTTCCGCAGCGCCCGCTCGAAGCCCAGCTGGAAGATGGTGCTGGAGGTGGCGATGGGAGCTGGGAAAGGGAGAGGGAAAGGGTGATTGACTGAGGGCACCGCGGGCAGCGGCGACACGAGGGGACCGGGACGGATCTGGGGCACAAAGAGCAAATCGCGGCCCCACGGCTGCAGGGGCCCACGGCTGGTGCACAGCACCCCCAGGGCCCCACACTACATCCACGGGGAAGGGCCTCCAACCCCCGACGAGCCCACCCAGCCCCGGCAGCAGCTCCCGGACCGGCGGGACCCACTGGAGAACCCCACCCGCCCCATGCAAGACCCTCCAGATACACCCTGCTCTCCCCGGGACCCACTGAGGACCCCCCACGCAAGACCCCCGGCCCCCGACCACAGCGCCCTCAGACCCACGGGACCCCCGCCCGCCACACCACGGGGCCGCGGGCGCTGACACTCACCGGGCAGGGGCAGAGCGCGACCGCCGTTGGCCTCTCCCAGAGCGCGGCGGCTGCCGGTGCCGCCCCCAGGCCCCCGCCGGTTCTTCCGCACCACCTCCCACCGG
>JBBMKD010000015.1:7820-22217 GCA_037834095.1 Argya squamiceps | reverse complement strand
TCACGGGGGACCCCGGGGTGTGGGGGATCCCGGGGTATTGGGAGGATCCTGGGTACCATGGAGATCCCGGGCTGTGGGGGATCCCGGGGTATGAGGGGGATCCCAGGGAACGGGGGGATCCTGGGGTAGGGGGGATCCCGGGGTATGGAGGGGATCCCGGGGTATGGAGGGGATCCCGGGGTATGGGGGGATCCCAGGGAATGCGGGGGATTTGGGGATATGGAGGGGCACCCCAGGGTCCAAGGAGGGGATCTCAGGGTCCAGGGGAAGGGTCAGAGTCAGGAGGGGATCACAGAACCGCGTGGGAAGGGTGAGGGTCCCTGTGGGATCCCAGAGCCCCATCCCACCCCATCCCATCCCATGGATCCCATCCCATCCCATCCCTACTCCCCCCATTCCTGCCCTGGCCCAAAGATCCCTCCCTGGGGTCAGAGGGACAATCCCAGGGGTCAGGGGGTCCCCCTTACCGGGGGCTCCGGGAGGGCTGCAGCTGAGCGAGTCCATGCTCTTGGCCGGCCGCAGGGTGACCTTCCTGTCCTTCTCTGGGAATGGGACCAGGGTGTTGGGGGCATTTGGGGACACAGATCCCCCTTCCCAGGGATCCCCCAATCCCAGGGATCCCCCAATCCCTGGGATCCCCCAATCCCTGGGATCCCCCCAGTCCCTGGGATCCTCCAAATTCCTGGGATCCCCCCAGTACCTGGGATCCCCCAATCCCCAGGATCCCCCCCAAGCCCTGGGATCCCCCCCCAATCCCTGGGATACCCCCCCGTTCCCTGAGACCCCCCCAGTCCCTGGGATCCCCCCATCCCCGGGATCCCCCAATCCCTGGGATCCCCCAATTCCCACCTTTCTCCTCCGCCTTCCCTGGTTTCCGCTTGGCCTCGTGCCCCGAGCGGCCCAGGTTGAAGATGGATCTCCACTTCTTGGCCTTCAGGGAACCCTTGCTCCTGTGGGGACACCTGGGATACACCTGGGCACACCTGGGGACACCTGGGGGCACCTGGGATACACCTGGGGGCACCTGGGACACACCTGGAATACACCTGGGCACACCTGAGGGACATCTGAGCACACCCCAGCACACCTAGGGGACACCTGGATCGTGGTGAGTCAGGGCCACCTGAGCCAGGCCCGGGATTTGAGGGTGCACAGGAGTCCCTGGGGTGGGGCGGGGCTGTCCCCTTCCTACCTGTGCCCAGGTGTCTGGGCCATACCTGTGCCCAGGTGTCCCCTGTCCCACCTGTGCCCAGGTGTCAGGGCCATACCTGTGCTCGCTGAGCTCGATGATGGTGTGGTAGGGCCGCATCGGGGGGGGGCCATCCCCGTGGCTCAGAGGGGGGACACCCCCGGGAAGGAGCAGCGAGCGACGGGGACTGTCCCCACCTGGGACCCCAAAACGGGACAGTGTCACCTCAGTGTCACCTCAGTGTCACCTGGGGACACCTCAGTGTCACCTCAGTGCCACCTCAGTGTCACCTCAGTGTCACCCAAAGCCACCCCTGGGCAGGAGCAGTGAGCGATGGGGACAGTCCCCACCTGGCACCCCAAAACGGGGTGTGAGTGTCCCCTGGGACCCCCCAATGTTCCCTTGGGACCCCCCAGCCTGGGCTCAGGGAATGATGGGGGGATTCCCCACCTGGAGACCCCGCAATTGCAGTGTCCATGTCCCCACCGTCCCCGTGGTGTCCCCGGGCTGTCCTCTCTGTCGCCGCAGTGTCCCCACAGTGTCCCCGAGCTGTCCCTCCACTGTCCCCACTGTCCCCGGTATCCCCTCTGTCCCCGCTCTGTCCCCGCCGTGTCCCCACGCTGTCCCCAGGCTGTCCCCGCCCTGTCCCCGCCCTCTCCCCGCAGTGTCCCGTACCCGGCAGCGGGGCGTCCCCGAAGAGCTGCTCCACGTGTGTGAGGATGAACTCGACCACGATGGACTGAACGCGCACCTCCATGAACGCCGCCGTGCCATTGAACCCCGCCGCCTCGATGTCCCTCGAGCTGGGGACAGCGGCGACGGCACGGTCACCTCGGGGGTGGAGGGGGACGTGCGGGGTCACCTCGGGGCGGGAGGGGGACAGCAGGGTCACCTCGGGATGGAGGGGACAAGCGGGGTCATCTCAGAGTGGGGGAGACAGTGGGGGACATGTGGGGTCACCTCGGGGTGGGGACATTGGGGTGGTGGGGATGGGGGAATGGGGACAGGGGGGTGGGATCAGGGGTGGGGACAGAGGTGGTGGGGACAGGGATGGCAGGGACAGAGCATTATGGGCTCAGGGGGATGCTGGGGACAGTGGGGTGACAGTGGGATGGCAGGGACAGGGATGGTGGCAACAAGTTTGGCAGGGATGGGAGAATGGGATCAGGGGACAGCAGGGACAGGGCTGGAGGTGACAGGGCTAAGGGTGACAGCGCTGAGGGTGATAGCAGTGATGGTGACAGGGCTGAAGGTGACAGGACTGACAGTGATAGCGCTAAGGGTGACAGGCCGGGGGTGACAGCGCCGAGGGTGACAGGGCTGAGGGTGACAGTGCCGACAGTGACTGTGCTGGCAATGACATGGGTGAGGGTGACAGCCTGGGGACAGTGCCCACTCACCGCAGCAGGTTGGGGGCCCAGACGATGGCCAGGTTCCGCGCGTGCATGTTGGTGCGGCCGCTGTGCCCGGCCATGCGCAGCAGGTGCCGCATCAGGAACTCCAGTGTCCTGCGGGGACACCACAGGGGACACCTCAGCCACTGCCACCTCCCGAGGGGACATGGGGGACACCTCAGCCACCGCCGAGGCGACACTGCCACCCCCGGAGGGGACACTGCCACCCGCCGAGGGGACACCGCCACCTGCCGAGGGGACACCGCCACCCGCGGGGACGTCCCCACCCTCCCTCACCTGTAGTGAGGCACCGGCAGCTCCTTGAGCACCTCCTTGATCTTCACCAGCCGAGCCTCCTCCATCTGCAGGGCCACTGCATCCTGCCAGGGACAGCATGGTGACAGGGCCACCCGTGGCGCTCTGGGGACGTTTGGGGACATCTAGGGACATTTGGGGACAGGGACTCACGGCGAACTTGTCGTAGAGCTGGTATGTGAGCAGGGGGTTGGGCAGCTCGCGGCAGTAGGCCTTGCACAGGGAGCTGACACAGTGAACGTCCTGCAGGTAAACGTCCCGCGACAGGTCCGGGCTGCGCTGGGACTCGAACTCCTGACTGCAATGGGATTGAGAATATGGGATTGGGGATATGGGATTTGGGATTGGGATTGGGGTCAGAACTGCGCTGAGACTCAAACTCCTGACTGAGGGGGGAATATGGGATTGGGGATGGGATTTGGGATATAGGTATGGGATATGGGGTGTGGGATCAGGGTCCGGGCTGCGCTGCGCCTCAAACTCCTGACTGTGGTGGGATTGGGAATGGGATTTGGATTGGGGTCTAGGCTGCACTGCACCTTAAACTCCTGTCTTGGAAGGGGGATTAGGATTGGGATGGGAATTGGGCAATATGTAATATGGAGATGTAGGGTATAGGGATATGGGATACTGGGTGTGGAGGTTTGGCGTGTGGGGATAAAGGGATGTGGGATGTGAGATATGGGGTGTGGGATATGGGGTGTGGGATATGGGGGATATGGGATGTGGAGTGTGGGACACTGGGACATGGAGTCCTGGGGATTTAGGGACACAGGGACTTGGGGACGTGAGAATACTGGGACAAGAGAGGTCACGAGAACATGTGAGCAAATGGGACACAGGACAGGGGACACGGGGATGGCAGGGTGACCCTCCCTGGGAGCATGGGGCTGGGGTGGGGATGGCGGGACAGAGATGAGGGGACATCAAGGTGACAGGAAAAGGGCGGGGGGAGGTCGGAGACAGGGATGGCAGGGACAGGGGGATGTGCCAGGGACACTGAGGATGTGGGGAATGATGAGATAAGGGGATCCTGGGGACAGGGGAACACTGAGGATATTGGGGGTGTCAGGGACATTGGGGTGTTGGGGACACAAGGGTTGTGGGGGACACTGGGGACATGGGGACACTGGAATGTTGGGGACATTGGGGACATGGGAGACACAGGCAATTCTGGGTTCCCTCAGGACGAGGGGAGAAAAGCACTCAGGGAAAGAAGCAAAAGAGGGAAAAAACTGCCCCCAAACTGGAGAAAGTGAAAGAGAACGGGCAGGGAAAACCCCCAAACCTAAATAAAAGGGGAAAAGGGAAGGAAAGGAGCGGAGGAAGAGGGGCCGGGGCGGGATGGGGGGAAGGGGGAAAGGAGAAAGGGGGAAGGGGCCGGGGGAGGGGGACTGGATCCCGCGTCTCGGCAGGAGGGGAGAGAGGGGGGAACGTGGGGGGGTCCTGTGGCCCATCCCCCCCCCTCCCTGTCACCCCGAGTCCGGTCCCGTCCCCGCTTCCACCTTTCCTCATCCCGCTCCTGTCCCCTCCCTCCTCTCTCCCCTTCAGTCCCGGCATTCTCCAGTTTCCACCTCCATTCCTTTGATCCCATCGATCCCATTGATCCCACTGATCTCATCCCATTGATCCCATCCCATCTCTCCATCCCGACCTTCTTCCCATCCCTTCCCCACTCCATCCCCATCCTGATCCCGATTCCCAACCCCGTTCTCATGCCAATCCTGATCCCCCCCGCTCTGCCCCTGTCCCGATCCCGCCCTGTCCGCACTCGATCCCCCTCCCGCCACAATCCCTGCTCCATTCCGATCCCGCTCCCTGCCCCATCCCCATCCCGGTCTCCGCCCCATCCCGATCCCTGCCCTATCCCTGTTCGCGCTCCCGATCCCTCTTCAAATCCTTGTCCCGATCCCGTCCCAGTCCCTGCCCCGTCCCCACCCCGACCCCATTCTGATCCCGATCCCTGCCCTGTCCCCTTTCCTGCCCCAATCCCTGCCCCATCGCCATCCTGCTCCCGCCCCGATCCCTGTCCCGTCCCCATTCCCCATCCCTGCCCTGTGCCCGTTCCAGCCCCAATCTCGGCCCCATCCCCGTGCCCGTGCCCATCCCGATCCTGATCCTTGCCCGATCCCGATTCCTGTCCCATTCCCATCCCAGTCCCACCCTGATCCCCGTTCGCGTGCCCATCCCTGTTCCCGATCCTACTCCCCATCCCTGCCCATCCTGATCCCTGTTCCCAATCCCCATCCCCAACCCCCATCCCCGATCCCTATCCCCATTCCGCTCCCGTTCCCAATCCCGCTCCCGATCGCCGCCCATCCCCATTCTCCATCCCGTTCCCGATCCCTGCCCATCCCCGTTCCCGTGCCCATTCTGCTCCCGTTCCCGATCCCGCTCCCCCTCCCGTCCCCGCTCCGCCCCCATTCCCGGTCCTTTCCTGATCCCGTTCCCACCCCTATTCCCGCCCCGCCCGTTCCCGCCCGCTGACCGGAGCCGCTGGATGTTGGAGGAGACCCCGGACAGGCGGTAAATGCCATCGACCACCCCGTGCTGCTCCACAAACTCCGTGCAGCTCCGGAGCACCTGGGGCACTGCGGGCATGGACACCGAAAGTGATCCACCGGGGTCCCAGTGATCCCAAATCCCACAGGGTCCCACTGATCCCGGATCCACCAGGGTCCCACCGGGGTCTGAGTGATGAGCCCAGATCCCACAGGGCCCCACTGAGCCCGGATCCCACGGGGTCCCAGTGATCCCAGATCCACCAGGGTCTGACTGAGCTTGGATCCCACAGAGTTCCACTGATCCTGGATCCCACAGGGTCCTACTGATTCCAGATCAAGCAGAGCCCAGCTGATCCTGCATCCACCAGGGCCTCACTGCGCCCTGTCGAACAGAGTCCAGCTGATCTCGGATCCCACAGAGTCCCACTGAGCTCTGATTCAACAGGGTCCAACTGATCCAGAATCCACCAGTGTCTGACTGAGCCCTGATCTGACAGTGTCCAACTGATCCCACAGAGTCCAGCTGGGCTTGAATTCCAGAGCCTAGCTAAGCCTGGATCTGACAGACCTCAGCTGATCCTGGATCTAACAAAGCCCAGATGAGTCCAGATCTGCCAGTCTGATCCTAGATCTGAGAGCATCCAACTGAGCCCAGATCTGATGAAGCTCAGCTGATCCTGGATCCGACAGCATCCAACTGATCCTGGATCCATCAGTGCCTGCCGGACCCAGCCCCAGACTCGGATCCACCAACAGCCACCTGAGCCTGGACCCAAATCTCAGATCCAGCATCACCCACCTGACCTCAGCCCAAATCCTGGATCCAGCATCACCCACCAGGGCCTGGATCCAAATCCTGGATCTGGCATCGCCCACTTGAACCCAAACCCAAATCTTGGATCTGGCACCACCCACCTGAGCCCAGCCCAGATCTGAGATCCAGCATTGCCCACCTGAGCCTGGCCTAAATGCTGGATCTGGCATCGCCCACCTGGGCCTGGCCCCAGCCCCACCAGCACCAGGGGATGGGGACAACCTTGGCCAACTCCCCCGTGTGTCCCCACAGGTTCCCTGCACCAGCCCTGGGCCACCAATTCCAGAGTTGGGGCCACCAATTCCACAGAGATGGAGCCAGAGCAGGGCCATCAGCTCCTCGGGGACAAGGCCACAGGCTGGCCAGGGACGAGGCCATGGATTCCCAAGGGATGGGGCCACCAAATCCCCAGGAATGAGGCCATGGATTCCCAAGGGATGTGACCACCAACTCCACATCGGGATCACTGGTTCCACAGGAATGAGGCCACAAATCCCAAAGGATGGGACCACCAGCTCCTCAGGAATGAGGCCACCAAATCCCGAGGAACAGGGCCACCAAATCCATGGGGATGAGGCCACCAAGCTCCACAGGATGAAGCCACCAACCCCAAGGAACAGAACCCCCCAATCCCTCCGGGCCGACCCCCCCGAGATTGGAGCCCCACCAATCTCCAACCCCCCCAAATCCCGGCTGAGCCTCGGCGGCCGCGGCGCTTCCTGCAGCCCCGGTGACGCAACCCATGGTGCAAGTCCCCCCTCGAGTCCCCTCCGGGGGCCCCTTCCTCGCTTCCGTGGGTGGCCCCGGTGTCCCCGCTGTCCCCGGGGGGCTCGGGGGAGGGGGGCCCGGGCAGGGTGGTGGCACTCACCGTCGTGCCCCGAGCGCTGCAGATGCTCGAGGAGGTCGCAGCCGAAGAGGCGCTCCCGGGAGCCGCCCTTGCGCCTCGCCCGGTGCCGGGCCTTGAGCGCCAGGGACATGGGGACACTGAGGGGACACTGAGGGGACACGGGGACACGGAGGGGACGCGGCGGGGGGCACGGGGGACACGCCAGGGGGGTCCCGGCGCTGTCCCCACGGGGGTGGCAGGAAGGCGGAGGCCGCGCTCGAGGTGCTTCCTGCTCCCCGCAGCCGTGAAACCGCGGTGAGGGCGGGGACGCCTGCGCACACGCGTGTGCAAGGGGCACGCCCTGGGGATGGGTGAGTGTGCAAGGGACACACCCTGGGGATACATGAGTGTGCAAAGGGACACTCCTCGGGGACATGGGGACATGATAGTGTGCGAGGGACACGCCCTGGGGTTGTGTGAGTGTGCAAGGGACATGCCTTGGGGATGTGTGAGTATGCAAGGGACACACCCTGGGGACACAGGGACACGTGGGTGTGAAAGGGACATGCCCTGGGGACATCAGAGTGTGTAAGGAACACACCCTGGAGACGTGTGAGTGTGTGAGGGAAATGCCTTGGGAATATGGGGACACGTGGGTGTGGGAGGGGACATGCCCTGGAGACATCTAAGTGTGCAAAGGACACACCCTGTGGATGAGTGAGTGTGCAAGGGACATGTCCTGGGGGCACAGGGACACATGGGTGTAAAAGAGACATGCCCTGGGTATGTGTGAGTGTGCAAGAGACACACCCTGGGGACATGCCCAGGGGACATGGGGACAATGAGTGTGCAAAGGGACACGCCCATAGGAGACAGGGCTGAGGACACACATGTGCAAGGCTGACACGCCCTCATGCACACCCACACCTCGCTCTTGCACATGCCCGTGCACATTTGTGGGAGCTGCTGGTGGCTTGCACACCCTCCTTCACACTCGCACATGCCCCTGCACACTTGGACTTGTACCCACACTTGCACACTCGCCACACATTCACAGTCTCTGGTACACACCTTTGCACACACTTCCACAGGGCCTTGCACACTCCCGTGGCACTTTGCACACCCTTCACCCTTGCACACTCCCTTGCACACTTTCTCCACCCTTGCACACCCTTGCACACTCCCCTGCCTGGCTCACCTGTGCCCCCAGCCCCGCCCCCTCTGCCCTTGCACCTGCAGTGCCACCCCCGTGTCACCTCCATGTCACCTCTGTGTGACACACTCATGTCGCCTCTGTGTCTCAGTGCCACCCGTGTCACCCCTATGTCACCCATGTCACCCATGTTACCTGTGTCACCTGCGTGTCTCTGTGCCACCCACATGTCTCAGCGTCACCCCCATGTCACCTGTGTGTTACCCGTGTCACCGCATGTCCCAGTGTCACCCATGTCACCGCCATGTCACCCATGTGTCACTCATGTCATTGCATGTCTCAGTGTCACCCACATCTCAGTGTCACCCCCATGTCACCCGTGGGTTACCTGTGTCACCCACATGTCTCGGTGTCACTCCCACGTCACCATGTCATCAATGTCACCCCATGACACCCCCGTGTCACCCGTGCATTACCCATGTCACCCACGTTACCAGTGTCACCCACATGTCTCAGTGTCACCCTTGTGTCACTGTGTCACCCATGTCACCCCGTGTCACCCGTGTGTCTCAGTGTCCCCCACGTGTCTTGGTGTCCCCCCCAGTGTCACCCCCACGTCACCCACATTACCCATGTCACTGTGTGTTACCTGAGTCACCCATGTGTCTCAGTGTCCCCCCGCATGTCCCCATGTCCCCGCTGTGTCCCTGCGGTGTCCCCAGGCTGTCACACTCGGGCCCAGCCCCGCGGGTCGTTTATTTACAGGGTCTATACACGGCTGTACAGCCCCCCCCGGCCCGGGAGGGGACACGGCTGTCACCAGGGCCACCACAGCCCAGGGAGGGGACACGGCTGTCACCGGTACCACCACGGCTGTCACCAGGGCCACCACTGTCCTCAGGGCCACCACAGCCCGGAGAAGGGACATGGCTGTCACGGGTGCCACCATGGCGCGGGGGAGAGGGGACACGGATGTCCCCAGAGCCACCACAGCCTGGGGAGAGGGGACATGGCTGTACAGCTCCTCCCCCAGCCCGGGGAGGGGACACAGCTGTCCCCAGTGCCACCAGAGTCCCAGGGGGGTTGGGGGGACACAGGGGCTGCTGCCCCGCTCGGTCCTGGGGAGTTTGGGGAGCCCTGGGGGATCCCCGGTGTCACCACGAGTATCCCCAGCCCGGGGTTGGGTGGCACCTGGGGACAGGACAATGTCCTGGGGCTTGTCCCCAAGCCTGTGATGGCAGGGAGGTGGCACTTGGGGACAGGAGCTTGTCCTAGGGCTTGTCCCCAAGCAGGGAGGTCATACTTGGGGACCAGAGTCCATTCCTGACCCCACAGCAGCAGGGAGGTGACATTTGGGGACCAGAGCATGTCCCAGGGCTTGGTGGTGGCCCCAACCTTGTGCCAGCAGGGAGGTGGCACTTGGAGACCAGAGTACATCCAGGGGTGCCATGTATGTCCCCAAGCCTGTGCCAGCAGCAAGGTGACAACTGGGGACCGAAGAATGTCCTGGGCCTTGGTGATGTCCCCAACTCCATGTGCGAGCAGGGAGGTGACACTTGGGGGCCAGAGTCCATCTTGACCCCACACCAGCAGGGAGGTGACACCTGAGGACCACAGCCAGTCCTGGGGCACTGTCCTTGTCCCCAGTCCCACACCAGCAGGGAGATGACACCTGGGGCCTGAAGTCCATCCTTGACCCCACACCAGCAGGGAGGTGACACAGTCCTGGGGCACTGTCCTTGTCCCCAGCCTGACACCAGCAGGGAGGTGACACCCGGGGACCAGAGCGCCGGGGGCGGAGCCGGACGGACGCGGGGTGGGGCTGGCTGTCCCCAGCTGTCCCTTGGCTGTCCCCAGGTGTCCCCAGGTGTCGCCGGTGCCCGGCTCACACCAGGTGGCCGCGGCCGTTGATGTAGATGCCGTTGGAGCTGGGCTTGGCCTGCAGCATGCCGTTCTCCTGCACGAAGTGGGTCATGGCCTGCTTGATGGGGTCCCCCCCGCCGCCCCCCTCCTCCTCCTCCTCCTTGGGCTCCTTCCCTCCGGGCGCCGGCGGCGGCGGCGCCGCGGGGACAATGGGGACGTCGGTCTGCGTCTCGATCTCCCGCACCGTGGAGAGCGTCGAGTAACTGCGGCCCTCGGGCTCCTCGCTCTGGGGACAAAGGGACACGTCACGGGGGCTGCCACAGGGCGTGGGGAGGGGTGGGTGGGGACACGGCGACATGGGGACCAATGGGGACGTGGGGACCAACGGAGACGTGGGGACCAATGGGGTGTGGGCACCATGAGGACTGTGGGGACATGGGGACACGGGGATATGGGGACCAGTGGGGACACAGGCACTGCTGGGGACATGAGCGAGACCAATAGGACAGGGCACTGCAAGGGACATGGGCACCATGGGGACACAGAGATCAGTGGGAACACAGGGATCAGTGGGGACATGGGCACCATGGGGACATGGACATCACCAGGGACATGGGCACTGTGGGGGACACGAGTGCCGCTGGGGACAGGAGTGTCACTGGGGACACGGACACCCCCAGGAACATGGTGACCCCGTGTCCCTCATGATGTCCTCCGTGTCCCCCGTGTCTCACCATGGCGGAGCAGATGCTGGTGCCACGCAGGCTGTCTCCTCGCAGGCTGTCCGCTCTGAGGCTGTCCCCTCTCAGGCTGTCCCCCCTCAGGCTGTCCCCCCTCAGGCTGCCCTGGCGACTCTCCGCCCGCAGCTGCAGCGTCTCCTCCAGCTGGGACAGGCTGGTCAGTGCCCAGGGCACTCCTGGACACCCCGGACACCCCAAGGACATCCCCAGACACCCCATGGACACGCCATGGACATCCCACAGTCCAGCCCTATGGATACCCCCTGGACACCCCATGGACACCCCGCAGCCCAACCTAAGACCCCCTTCCTTGTGCACCCCAAGGCCCACCCTGGGTCCCCTCCTGAGCTCCTCGCATGGGCACTCGCTGAACCCCCCTCATGGACCCCCCCAAGCCCCCTCCCACGGGTCCCCTGAGCCCCTCTTTTATGGGCACCCCATCACCCTGGGCACCCGGAGCCCTGTCCCATGGGCACCCCGAGCCCCTCCCACGGGGCCCCCAGGACCCCAATCTCCATCTCCCCACCTGTGCCCGGGGGTCGCTGCTGTGGCTGGAATGGAGCCTCCGGATGGAATTCTCCCGGGTCAGTGTCAGCTCCTCCTCGCTGGGGACACAGGGGACACTCAGCACCCGCCCCATGTCCCCCCGCTGTGCCCCCAATGTCCCCCCATGTCCCCCATGTCCCTCCATGTACCTGTGTCCCCCAATGTCCCCCATGTCCCCTGTGTCCCCATGTCCCCATGTACCTGTGTCCCCCAACGTCACCATGTCCCCCTGTGTCCCCCAATGTCCCCCATGTCCCCAATGTCCCCAATGTCCTCAGTGTCCCCCGTGCCCCCGTGTCCCCTGTCCCCTCCCTTACTACTTCTCGGAGATGCGCTGTGTCTTGCGTTTGTGGTACAGGGTCATGACCACGACGACGATGACGAGGACGCAGAGCAGGACGGCGGCGATGACCCCAACCACCACCACTGAGGCCGACACCAGGTCCACGCGGCGCACCGTGTCCTCTGTGGGCACCCATGGGGGTCAGGGGGGCCCCAAAGGGGACAGGGGGCACCCCAAACCAGGGTGGGACGCCACGGGGGTAAGGCGACACCCCAAACTGGGGAGACACCCCAAACTGGGGGACAACCCACGGGGGTCAGAGAACCTCCCAAAGGGGTCAGGGGACACCTCAAAGAGAGGGGGAGACCTCAAGAGGGGGAAACACCCCAAAGAGGGTCAGGGGACACTCCAAAGCAGGGGAAGATCCCAAAAAGGGTCAGGGGGACACCCCAAAGAGGGGGAGACCTCAGAGAGGGCCAGGGGGACATCACAAAGATGAGGGAGACCTCAAAAAGGATCAGGGGGACACCCTAAAGGAGCAGACACCCCAAAGAGGGTCAGGGGGACACCCCAAAGTGAGAGCAGAGTTCAGAGACAGTCGGGGGACACCCCAAGGGGGTTGGGGGGACAACCCAACAAGGATGGTGGGGACAACCCAAAGAGAGGGGACAACCCAAAGAGAGGGGACAACCCCAGGGGGAAGGGAAGGGGTGGGGGAGATGGGATGTGGGTGGACACGGGAGCACAGGGGTGGGTGGACGGATGGATGGATAGACAGATGGACAGATGGACAAGTCCATGAATAGACAGATGGACAATGGCATCCATGGGCGGATGAATCCATGGATGGATGGATGGACAAGTCCATGGATGGACAGACAGATGAAGAATCCATGGATGGACAGACTGATAAATACATCCAAAGATGGACAGATGGACAGAGGGACAAGTCCATGGACAGTGGGGGGTTGGCCAGTGAGTGGGGAAGGACAGCGAGAAGTGCCAGAGGGATGGATGGATGGATGGATGGATGGATGGATGGATGGATGGATGGATGGATGGATGGATGGATGGATGGATGGATGGACAAATCCATGGATGGACAAGCCCACGGATGGTGGGTGACCAATGGGTGGGGATGGACCACGGGAGGTGTCAGAGGGACGGATAGATGGACAGATGGACAGATGGACGGATAAGCAGGAATCTAGAGGCGTGACCAGATGGGTGAGGGGACAGAGGGACAGGTGAGGGGACAGAAGGGTAGGTGAGGGGACAGAAGTGCTAGGGAGGGGACACAAAGGTGGATGAGTGGCCGGAAGGGCGGGTGAGCAGCCGCAGTGAGTAAAGCAGGGTGGATGAGCACACGATGAGTGGACGGGCGTGGAAGAGGGATGGACAGGGGTGGGATGGGCACAGGATGGGCGGAGTGGAAGAGGGAGGGACAGATGGGAGGATGAATGGACGGATGAGTGGATGGACAGACGGGTGGATGGACAGGTGGATGAATGGGCAGATGGGTGGATGGACAGATGGGTGGGTGGATGGGTGGATTAATGGATGGGTGGACAGACGGATGGCTGGATGGACAGATGAGTGGGTGGATGAGGGAATGAATGGATGGGTGGATGGACAGAGGAGTGGACAGACAGACAGATGAGTGGATGAATGGATGGACAGTTGGGTGGGTGGACAAGTGGTTGAATGGATGGACAGATGAGTGGACAGATGGGTGGGTGGACAGAGGGATGGGTCAATGAACGGACAGACAGATGGACAGATGGGTGCGTGAATGAGTAGACGGATGGATGGATGGATGGATGGACACATAGCTAGATAGGTGGATGGACAGATGGACATATAGCTGGATGGGTGATGGATGAACAGATGGACAGACGGATGGGTGGACACATAGCTGGATAGGTGGATGGATGAACAGACCCATAGCTGGATAGGTGGATGGACAGACGGATGGATGGATGGACAGATGGACACATAGCTGGATGGGTGATGGACGGACAGATGGACAGACAGATGGATGGGTGGACAAGTAGACAGATGACTGAACGGACAGACAGACACACAGATGGAGGAACCAGGCCCAGCACTCCTTTCCCCACCCCCTGTCCCCTCTGCCCCCCCCCACCCCTGGCAGGCGTCCCCGCTGGCCGTGTCCTCACCTGTGGCACGTCCCCGGATGCTGACGTTGGCCCGGGCCTCCTTGGCGGCCACGCGGTTGGACACTCGGCACACGTAGTCACCGGCGTCGGCCACGGCCAGGGGACGTTGGAACAGCAGCGTGTCCCCCTTGGCCCGGACACCCGGGGGGAGGGGAGCGTCCACCCTGCAGGGACACCCGGGGTCAGCACTGGGGACAGCCTCGGGGACAGCCCCAGTGACAGCCCCAGTGACAGCCCCAGTGACAGCCCTGAGGACAGCCCCGGTGACAGCCCTGGGGACAGACCTGGGGACAGCCACGATGACAACTCCTGGTGCCAGCCCCCGCTGACAGCCCAGGTGTCAGACCCTGGTGACAGTCCCGGTGCTACCCCCGGTGACAATTCCTGGTGACACCCCCCGGTGACAATTCCTGGTGACACCCCCCGGTGCCACTCCCCTGTGACAGCCCCCGGCGCCACCTCCCGGTGCCAGCCCCCGGCCTGTCCATGCGGGCGCGGGCGGGTGCCGGTGGTGGCGGTGACATCAAAGCCGGCGGTGCCGGTTCCCACGGGTGACGCCCAGCCGGGCCCCGCGGGGCCTGTCCGGGCAT
>JBBMKD010000014.1:0-29228 GCA_037834095.1 Argya squamiceps | reverse complement strand
TTTCCTTCTTTCCTTCTTTCCTTCCTTCCTTCCTTCCTTTCTTTCTTCCTTCCTTTCTCCCTCTTTTTTTTTTTTTCTTTCTTCTTTTTTTTTTTTTTTTTTTTTAAATGGGTGGATGAGGCTGACCTGAGCTGAAGCTGGGAAATCTCACTTGGCTGCACTGGTCCCAGCACAGTTCCAGGTTTATTTTCTGTGTCACATTCTCTGGGATTCAGATGTAAAAACCATAAGAGGTCACCCAGCCTGTGTGGCCAGGGCAATGTCACTCCCCCAAGGACATTTCTAAGAACAGTCCTGCCCCTCCCAGAGCCACCTCTGTGAAGAAAAACTCATTGGGACACATTTCTTCTTCCTCTGAGCAGATGGAAAAACCACAAAGGGTGAAATCCAAGGGGTTCAGCCAGAACTCCAAGGTGGAATTTTATAGCCAGGTCTCCAAGGGGAGGTGACCCAGGCACCCACCCACCACTGTCACATTGGCACCCTCACACACTCAGGCAGCACCCAAGAGCATCTCATCTTTGCTTGGTGCCACCAGGACAAAAGTCTGCACTGTGCAAACTCCATTTTACCCAAAGTGAGACCCCTGACCCCCTGATGGCCACAGGAATTCTGCTTTTGATTCCCCGGGAGCCCGAGTGGGCCCCAAATCGTGCTGGATTATGTTATGATAATGCTGGAAGTATTATAAATGCTCTGTGTGCCAGACAAATCCTGGAGCAGGCTTCCAAATCCCCTCCAAATCCCCTCTACATTCATCCATTCATGAAATCCAGAGCAGAGCCTCAGCATCCTTCCCCCTGCCCTGGGGCTCTTTCCAGCTGAATGGAAGGTGAGGCAGACTCGGGGTATTGCTCCTGCATTAGCTTTTTTTTCTAATATTTTTTGCCTTTCAGGTGCCAAATCTGCAGAGGAACCCGCAGGGCATTTAGGAATGATGTCCAGCAAGGGAAGTGAGACAAATCCTGTGGCTCTTTCTCCTGTCAGAGAGTGAAGTGTGTCTCATTCTCCTGCTCCATGGGAGCAGGGAGGTCCCCTCAGCAGAGCTGGCTGTCTTTATTCTTCTTGCAAACAACAGGGAGAGTTTATTTGGGTTTATTTTAGGGGAATTCCTTTAGATCAGATCAGCTTCACCCTGGAAATTCCTATTTTTCTTTACAGCTGGACCTCTCTGAGGCAACATCCCAAAGTTCAGAACACTAAAGCAAAAGGTTCCCCACCTTTTGGGGGTGAGCAGACTTCTCCCTCTGAGCCCCAGCTTTCACTTCCCTCTCCACTGCTCTTCAAGAACAGCACAAAAAAATCCCTGTAGAGAAGCTTAGCTCTTGTCCTGGCTTTAGGAAAAGAGCTCAGATCCAGGCAGGAGGGGGATCTGGAGCATTTCCTATTTATTCTGCTGTCACAGGCAGGCATATCTCCTTTTGCTGCCCGTGGCTCACGGGGAGAGCAGAGCTGCAGGGATTTCAGAGGCACCACTGCAGCTGGGAAATTGCTCCAAGGCTCTGTGGTACCCGGGCAGGGCAGGAGCAGAGTGAGAACAACTACACTGGGCTGGGCAGGGGGAGGGAAATCACTTCTAGGATGGAAAAAAATGGGTGTGGAAGTGTGCCCCGAGGTGTTTTACTGCTCAGAACTGTGCAGAGGAAGGAACTCACATCCAGGATGAAAAAACTGGATGTGGAAATGTGCCCCAAGCTGTTTTCCTGCCCAAAACTGAGCAGAGGGAAGAAAATCACTTCCAAGACGGGAAAAATGGGTGTGAAACTGTGCCCCGAGGTGTTTTCCTGCCCAGAACTGTGCAGGGAGAAGGAACTCACTTCCAGGATAGAAAAAACAGATGTGGAAGTGTGCCCCAAGGTGTTTTACTGCCCAGGATTGAGCAGAGGAAAGGAACTCACTTCCAGGATGGAAAAAAATGGGTGTGGAAGTGTGCTCCAAGGTGTTTTACTGCCCAGAACTGTGCAGAGGGAAGGAACTCACATCCAGGATGGAAAAAAACAGATGTGGAAGTGTATCCCAAGGTGTTTTCCTGCCCAAAACTGAGCAGAGGGAAGGAAATCACTTCCAGGATGGAAAAACAGACGTAGAAGTGTATCCCAAGGTGTTTTACTGCCCAGGAATCATTTTCTGAGCCTGTGAACAACATCCTTTTGTCACTTGGTACAACCAAGAAACCCACAGAGGAGGAGGGGTAAGGGTAGGAGGAGGGCTGAACTGGCAACATTTTTGGGACAGAGCACTGAGAGAGCAGGATCTGTGAATTCTTTGCCCCCTCTCTCTTTCCCTGGGGATGTGGAGCTCCCACTGCACCTGGAGGAGGTTGTGACCGTGTCACTGACAGCTCTTGGGGGTGGTCCCTGTGCCTCCATCAGGAGATGGGGATTAATTACAGACCCCACCCCACCACCTCTGCTCAGCAAATCCCTCCTCAGCTCCTGGAGGTGAACCCAGCCCTGATGTCAACCTGCCAACCCAAACAGAGAAAGTCAAGGAATTCAGGAGGAAAAGGGAGAGTCCCTCCTCACCCTTCAGCCCTCGAGCTTGGCAGGGGTCACTCCTCCTGCCACCAGAGCAGCAAAACACAGGCAGGTGACTGAGCCAGGATCTCCACAGGCAGAACATGAACAGACAGCACATCCCAGAGAAAAAGGACCCACAAAGCAGCTGCTGCAGGGTGGACACTGCATTGTTCCAAGGACATTTTGATTCCAGAAGGAGCTTTGCCTTGGGGTGGGTTGAAGGCACACCAAATGTTCCTCCAGCTGAACACAACTTAGCAGCCAACTTAACTTTTCCAATGAAGGCCTGCAGGAAAAGTAGAGGGTGAGGAAGCCATGGCCACAGAAAGAGATGCTGACCAGGCCTTGCTGCATCCCCAGAAGTCAGGGATCTTGCTGAAAAGCAGTCCTGGAATCCAGGCAGCCCCTGGCATTGCTCATCCCTGCCAGAGAAAATGCACAGAAATGCAGGAGAGCACCACATCCTGTCCTCCCCTGGATTCACATCTGGCCACTGGGTTTTGTTGGAGGAACTAAAAATTGCTTTTTTGCACAACTTTTTTTTTTGGAGCCAATAGAAATAGAACAAGGGCAAGAGAGAGCAAAATCACCTCAAAAGGCAAGTCTGCAAAAACCACTGGAAAATGAAATGCAACGTTTGCCCCGATGTCCCTTTTAAGACAGCTCTTGTCATTTCCCAAGGCTTCTGCTGTGGCAACAGGGACAGATTGAAAGGGCAGACGCTCTGTTTTGGGTTCAGAAAACTCCATTTTGGCAGGGAACAGCCAGCTTTGGCCAGGGGGAGAGCGTGTGCTCACACTTCAGTCCTGGAAGGATTCTTGGTGAGCTGAGGCCAGACCTCCCCGAGGGCTGCCAGGAGGATGCAGCAGGGCTGAGGATGCTGAACCCAACCAGCCCTGGAGTCCCTCACAGCTCCCCTTGCCTCAGCAGGTGCAGAACTGCAGAGAAAACCCAGAAATATCCAGGACAACCAGGCAGGGAGGAGGAAATCCAGCAGCCCTGAGCTTGGCTGGGCTCTGGAGGCACTGCCCTGATGAGGACAGAGGCACACACAGACTGGCTGGCCCTGGTGGCAGCTGTGACACAGACAGGGTGACACCTCCTGCCAGGGTTGGGGCACTTGGTGTTCACTGTCCACTCTGAGCCACTCCAGTGGGTCAGGAAACGTTGGGAAGCCAGGTGGGAAAGCTCTCCCTGCCTCCTCTTGTGGCCCCTCTGGCTTTTCTGTCCCAGAGAATCAAAACATGAGGGTTGTGTCCCGTGTCCTGCACCCTGCTGGGTCAGCCAGCTCCCCGTGAAGCAGTCAGGGAATCCCACACTTCCCTAGGAATGCCTATGGAAGGGTGCAGGAAGGGGTTTCTAACCCAGCTGGAATGGGAGCACGCTCAGAGCCAACATCACTGCTTGCATGTTTCTTCCTCTGCCTTCCCCACACCCATAAATATTCAAACAGGAAAATAAAATTATTGATCAGCTGCCTTCCCATTATAGCAACACCCAGTGTCCTGCTGGCTTTGGCCATTTCCAAAGCCCCTAGCACAGAATTAACCCTTCTGGGAGAAACATTCTTCCTAATTATTGAATTCCTTCACCAGGGCATATTCTACATTCCTCGAGGCTGGCACAGAAACCAGAGTTTGGAGTTTCACACGGAAAGAAGATATTTTCCCCATCCTTTCCCCAGTGCCTCCATTTTCCTTTCCACACCCTTTCAGTCCCATCTCTGCCAGGTAAGCCAAGAAATCCCAGCCCTTGTAACCTCCCAGCCAAATCTTGCTGAATCCATTCCCTGAGATGTTCAGGGACACCAACAATCCAGGAGTGTGTAGAGCAGTGCAGGAGACTCCAGAGTCTCTGCCAGTCCCTCACATTGGGCCACAAACTCCCTGGATGTTCATGCAGGGTCTTACAGTGAGTGATGGCACTCCCGGGGCTCAGGATGTGCTCTCACCAGTGGGGACTTCTGGGACACATCATTATTTCAGCAATCAAAGCAAATGCTTCCTAACCCCATGCCAAGAGCCATCAGGAAGCCCCTGAAGGCAGGGGGAGGAGGGGGATGTGGCAGACAGCACGGAGCAAATGGATGGTGCAGCAGCAAGATCCTGCCCAGGGTGGTGAGGGATGGCCAGGGAAGACCTCTGCTCGCTGGGAATGACTGGATGGGGGATCCAGAGCTGTGAGCATCAGCCTCTCCTCGGGGCTGGCCCAAACATCTGGGCTAAGACACCTCCCAGCACTGTTGAAGTTGTGCTTTGTGCTCTGACTGAGAGAAATTCAGAGTTTCACGGTCAGAGACCCAGGAACTGAGTCAGAGAGAGGCCCAGCAGGGAGAGGAAAGCATTTGCGGGCAGCTTCATTGATCGGCACCGACTTTCTCCCTCACAATCACTGTTCTCCATCCCCTCCCACTCCCACTCCATAACACAACACCGAGATCCCTCCTCAGACGGCAAAGCCTTGCTCAGCCATCTCCTGTTCCCCCCAAAAAAGACAGCACTTGGGAAGCTTTTCCCCTCCAGCAGCCTCAAAGTTGGCTCTCAGCACTGCTGGCACGAATGAAAGTGATTCCAGTTCCCCCTCCTCCTGAACCCCATCCCTTCCTGGTGCGAAGAAAAGGCAGAGGATGACCAAGGGAAGAGAAAAGCAACTCCGGGTCGCCTCTCACCTCCCTGCCCTGATTCCGCACGGATGCCCGGCCGGGTGCGGGGCCACCGTGGTCCCCGAGGGGACCCCCGGGGCAGGTGCAGGCTTGGGAGGGCGATGCTGGAGCTCCTGGAGGCGAGACACGGGCGCATCTCCCCGAGCCCAGGCAGAGCTCCCCGGGGAGAGCAGCTCGGTGGCCTCAGGCAAAGGAGGGGCAAAGTGATCTCCGGCACCGCAGCCCCCGGGACCCGCTCTGCGTCCTTAAAATGCGCTGGGAGGGGTAGGGAAAATCGCTCCGAGTGCCTCCTGCTTCCTCCCATTCCCTGCCCGCTGCATCCACACACCCTGTGCATAAAGGAGCTGTGTCCTGCTCGGCTCAGCCATGCAGCGAGAGGAGGCGAGAGTTACCTTATTCCCACAGCCGGAGCATCCTTCTCTCTCCATCGTGGCCGGGAAGCTGCTCCCATTCATGCTTTAATCCCTGCGAACAGAGGCACGATTCAAAGCGGCTCTTCGCCCATCCGAGCGGGCTCCCCCAGCAACCTCCGCCTGCTTCTCTCCTCCCTTCTTCTCCTCGTTTGTTGCGTCCGGCTTTGTGGTGGTTTTGTTGTTTTGTTTCGGTAATTTTTTAAAAAATGTTTTCTTTATTAATCCAGGCAGCAACCACGACGCTGCCTCATCGCATCCCTGCCCGCGTTTCACTCGCAAAGGAAGATCCTCGGAGAGCTCCCCGCTCCTGCCTCGCCTCCGTGCAGCTCCGGCTCGCAGCTCTGCCTTCTGCAGCGTGGCGTTCGGGGAAAGAAAGACGGGGAGAGAGGGAGGGAGCGAGCGGGGAGGAGGAGGAGGAGGAAGAGGAGGAGGAGGAGGCCAGCGGGATGCAGGAGGAAGGAGCCAGAGCGTGGCTGCTTTGTATCCAGAGCAGCGCCCACAGCCTCTCCCTGCCGGAGGAGGACCTGCGCTGTTGATGGTCTGTACCAATTTATCCCGCTCCGGCAGGGGCTCCGCTCCCTGCGACAGCCAGCGGGGAAAACCGGGGAAGGCTCCCAGACGGCCCCGAGAGGAATTGGTTCCTGCTCTCCTCACCCTCCTCATCCTCATCACACACCGGGCTGGCGGCCGCGGGCTCGGGGAGCGGCTCACGGGAGCGAGGGGTGGGGATGAGGATGGGATGGGGATGGGTTTGGTTTTGGGTTTGGGTTTCTGGATGGGATGAGGATGGGTTTGGGTTTAGTTTTGGGGATGGGATGGGGATGGGATGAGGATGGGATGGGGATGGGATAGGGATGGGATGGAGATGGGTTTGGTTTTTGGTTTGGGTTTGGGTGTGGGGATGGGCATGGGGATGGGATGGGGATGGGGATGGTTTTGGGTTTGGGTTTAGTTTTGGAGATGGGATGGGGATGGGATGGATTTGGGGATGGGATGGGATAGATTTGGGGATTGGATGGGGATGGGGATGGGGCCAGGGGCAGCTCTGGCTGGTGAGGGGCTCAGTATCGCTCAGAGGAAGCTTTGAAGGTGACAAAGGTGAGGTTCCCCTGCAGCCCCTGGGGTGGCAGGCAGAGCTGGGCTCCACTTGCAGCTCTTCAGAGCAGCACCCTGAGCTCCTCTCTGCCCGTGCCCACACTGGTGGCTCCCAGCTGAGCCCTCCCAGGCTTTGGGAGCAGTGGGCAGCACTCCTTACATCTCATCCCACTCCCCTTTTGTAGCACCAGCCTTCCCATGGCCCACTCAGCCACCCCCACCCAAACACTGAGTACCCCCACGTCCCTCCTGAGGCTGACCAAGGGTCCTGGCACTGGATAAAGGGCAGCATGAGCGTGATTTCCCATGGGAAGAAGGCTCTGGATGTGATATGAGCTGCTCTTAAGCTGTGACATCTATCCCCAGCCCAGCAGGCACGCAGTACCCTTGTGTGGCCTCTATCCATGCACAGAACATAGGGATGCTCCCTTCCTCCTTAGGGACCACTTGGAGGAGGCAGGGCTTGAAGGGGCAGGAAGAACAAAGGTCTTCTCTCCTGCTGCTGCCCTTTAGTAGCTGACCCAGCAGGGCTGACTCATGCTCAGCACCACATCTCTCCCAGCTGGCTGAACAGCACGGTGACTGTGTCTCCAAATGCCACGGCTGGGCAGTTTAACCTGAGCCAAAAGTCACTGCTGAGCTTGGGGGTGAGGCACCTCTCCCCTGTCCTGAGCTGCTTCCAAGCTCATCAATCCTCTCCAGGTACCACCCTGTCCTCCTGTTCCACAGTGGACCTGCACAGATCCACAGATTCTCCCCTGCTGTTCCCTCTCTGTAAGGTTACAGTGCCATGGAAACCTGTAGGTATAGACAGATTTACTTATGCTTTACCAAAAAAGGAAGAACAAAGTAAAAAAAAAAAACATTTCAGTGACTGGGGAAAGCTCAAGTACACAGGGATGAGATCCATAGGAGCAACCTCAGTCATCTTCACCAGGGATTCCCACCCTTTTCACTGGAATTTTTGGTTTTGGACCTGCAGCATTCAGACTCCTGTTTTAACTTGTGCATCTCCAGGAGATGCAGAGATTCAGGCTGAGAAGTTTGGAAATACAAACATCACCCACAAATGATCAGCCATGGAGGCCTCCTGACAAATCCCAGCTGCCTCATCAGAGGGACAGGGATCCCCATATTCTTTATTCCTGAAGTGGAGCGAGCTGGAGGACTCCACAACCACTGCCTCAGGTGGAAATGAGCTTTGCTGAGCCTGTGCTGGACAAAACAGGGAGGTGATGCCTCCAGGTCGTGCTGAAACCCTGTCCAGGGTGGTGCTGGAAGGAAAGAACTTTAAACAGCCTCTCCCTGCAAGCTGCACCTGCTGTGTGGAAGGAGGATGAGCAAGGACTGCCAGCCCAGAGCCCTTCATGCACAGCCAGGCAGCTCCTGCTCAGCCACCTCCTCTGCAAAACACAGCAATCAAAGGGAACGTGGCCTTTTTTTGTCCTTGGTCTCATTTTCTGCAAGGTGCCTAGGGAGAGATCAGCTCCAAAGACTCCTTGCCTGGGAATTTTTGTGCCAGCTCAGCTAGTACTAAGGGTTTCACTGAGCTCCATGCCTATTAAAAATGCATAATGTCCACTTATATCAAAAGGGTGGATTCAGAGCCGGTGCTTTTCCAGCGTGTCCCAGGCTGTTATGGCAGGCTGGAGATGGAGAGGAAGGATCTGTCCCTAGAGGCCCATATCAGAATGAGAAAAGGGCACATTCGTTGAATATTTCAGGGGAAAAAAAAAATGAGAAGAGGCATAAAAATGCTCCTGCCACAAAACCTAAACTCATAAAAATTCAGGGGGGAGGGGAGGGAGATGTGCTACACCTGAGATTTATAAAAATTATGGGTGAGCGGTAACATTTCAGGCTGAGCCCTGCTCCAGAGCCTCAGAAGACTCACAAAGGTGGAAAGCATTGGGAAAAGTATCAAGGAAGCTCAGGAGGGACATGGAGAGGGATTACTTCATCCCTGTGGACAAAAATCACAGCGTGACGCACCCAGAGCTGCTCTTGGTGATCAGAGCAGCAGAACAACCATGCAAGGACACTGCCCTGACGTTTCCCAAGGTTGTCCCTTTGAACCTTCACATATCCACTTGTCTGCCACGCTCCCCAGGGCAAAATTGCAGGAGAGGGGAATGGGAGGAGAGGCTCAGCCAGCCCTCCCACAGGGTCCTGGGATAAAGGGGGGAAATGTGCTCTTTGCCTGGATCCAGGGAGCTTCACAGGGGATGTGAATCTGGAAGAGGCAGCATCGCTGTTGACAGCAGTGTGTATAAACAGAGCAGCATTTCCCTGCTCCCTCCCCCTTCTTATTATAGCACAAAACACCCCGAGTAAAATACATACACACAACAATCCACTATAAAAGGAAAACAAAGCCCGGAGCGTGAGCGCGCACACGCAAACACAGAGACACTCTGCTGGAGAATACAGCATAGATCCAATACCTTGAATGTCATTTTTTTAAAATATTAATGCTGTGCTTCCAGCTAGGTTTATGTAAGGTTTGTTACCACGGGGCTGGAGGCACATGGAAACCTGAAGGAGATGCTCCCAGCCCCACACCCTGTTCATGCCCCAGCCGCCCTGGGGCTCAGTCCTTGACCCTGCTCTGTCTTGCCTTTCCCAACTCCACAGCAGAGCTGAGGCAGGCAGGCTCCCACCAGGCTTTTTTCCTGTGAGGAAGCAGAGCTGCAGCTCCCTTCTCTCTTCTCCTCTCCCCCGTGTTTGCCATCTGGCAGTGCCGGGAGCATCCGTGCTCCACGAGCGGTGCCTCTCCCCGGGTGAACAACCCGCTCATTAGCCCAGGCTGGGAGGGGCAGAGAGAACAGCACCAGGGCAAATCCTCAGGAAATATGGGTGTGTTTCAGCAGAGCACACACAGACACGGTGGAGGAGCAGCTGGAGAGGTCCCTGTTTGCACCTAACCTGCCTGGCAGCCTCTGCTGCTGCCCCAGGCACAGCTTCACACCTCCAGCAGCACTGCCCTGTTTTCCTGCCTGAACACGGGAATCACCTCCCCTCAGAGAGTTTCCCCAGGTTATCATCACCTTGTGGTGCCAGACTGGAGATGTGACTGCCTGCAGAAATGGGGACAGGAGTGGGATGGGCCAGAGGCTGAAATGCCAACCTGAGCTCCTCAGACCCAACCCTGACCTTGGTTCAGGGCTGAACCCTCAAGGTTCAAAGAGACAACCTTGGGAAGTGTCAGGGTAGTGTCTTTTCATGGTTGTTCTGCTGCTCTGATCACAAAAAAGCAGCTCTGGGTGTGTCACACTGTAATTTTCATCCAGAGGGATGGAGCAATGTCACTGTGTGTGTGTCTGTGTCACTTGATGGTGCCACTCACCTTGGCATGCAGGTGAGAGGGACCAGAACTTGTGGGAGAGGGACCAGAGCTTGTGGGAGAGGTTATGGAGGAAAATAATTCCAAAGTCTGGCCACTTTGCCAAACTAACACCATTCCCCTTCTTCCCACAGTGGCTGTGGCTGCTCATACCCAGAAACCAAACCAACAAATTGTGTTCACCCTCCATCTGACCAAACCTCCCGTGCCACTGCTTTGTGGTGCTCCCTTCAATCACCCCAGTCCTTCCCACCCTCTGGAACAGATCCTTGCTCCTCCTTCAGTTGTCATTTGCACACTGGGCAAAAATATCCTCCAACAAGCACCTGCTGTCCTGGCTATTCTTCCCCAAGGGCCAGAGACCAACAGGCTTTCCTTCCCTCCTCGAAGACAGGGAGACACTTTCCTCCCTGGCTGCAGGGAGGAGCTGTGCACCCCTTCAGGGCTCTGGAAGTGGCTGGAGGAGGTTTGTACTCCCTGATCTGTGGGTGCAGCCCTCAGGACACTCCACAGGCTGTGCACAGCAGGCTCAGGAGCTGGTCAGAGGCAGAGGAGACCAGAGGAGCCCCGGTGCTGTATCAGCAGGTGGTGCTCTCCCCTTCAATTAAGCCACAGCCTGGCGTTTTTCCACCGGGATTTCCTCCAGTAAAGACACCTCGACCCCCTTTTCTCTGCCCTGCTGAGAGGCTGAGCCTGCATCAGCTCAGAGTCCTGCAGATGAGAGCTTTGCATGGAGCTCCCCAAGGACAGCAGTGCTCCTTCACCTCCTGGAAGAAATTCTTCACGGGATAAAGACCACTGCAGATGAGCTGAACTCAGGGGAACATCCAAGAGGAAATGGTTTAACGCCCTGCTGGGAGCTGGCAGGAGTGCTTCAATAACCCCCAGGCTCCTTGTCCAGCTCCAGCCTTTCCCTGATTGTTATCCTGGCCAGGCTCCAAGGCAGAGATTGCTCAGAGACCAGAACGGAGCAAACTGTGCTCAATCATACCCCAGACTGTTCTCTGAGGGGCTTGGATTTATTGGGGAGCACCCTCTTAGCAAATAAACACCAGCCCTCTCCACCTTGCTCTGTGATTAAACTCCTTTTCCAAGCCCTCCTTGCACCCCTCACACGGGTCAGGAACTCTGAACTCTTGTCTTTGCTGGATGCCACAGCTGGAGAAGGGAGGAGAGGAAGCCAACACTGCTGGAATTATTGCTGTGGGTCTGGGTGTGCTGAGACAACCCCAAATGGGGACTTTAGGATGACAAAAGTCACAGACCCTTTATTTTTAGGGGTCAGGAGGCTCAGCAGCCAGTCCAAGCCTGCATCTTTCTCTTCCTCAACACTCCAGCCGTGCTGTTGGCACATCCTCTGCCCCATTCCCTGCTCTGCTGTCCCCACATTTTCCACCACTGCTTCTCCAGGCAGTTTTGGCTCTTACTGAGAGAGAACCTCCTTCAAGAGCAGCTTGTGACACTCCGGGATTGCAACACAATGAACTGATAAAGCGAGACATAGAAGCGCATAAATAATCATAATATCTCCCGTCCCAAGATCACACAAGCAATTTGGATTCTTTTTTTGTGTCCCGTTTATAAATATTCATTTCAGAGCTGTTTTAAACCAACAGAGCCTGATACAGAATTGCTCCAAAAGCTCCAGCCTGGCATTCTCAGGCTGTGTGGAGAGACCACAGCTCTTTGCAGCCTCACCTCATCCCGGCAGGGTGAGCACAGCCCTGCAAATATCCACAGACCGTGAGGGCACAGCACAAAAGAAGCAGCTCCTGTGGCAGTTGTGTCCCTGCCATGTCCCCATTCCCTGCTATTAACCTCCAGCTCCAAACTATTATGTGACAACACAGGAATCACGTCACTTTGTCTGGGTTTTCCAGGCTGCCACTTAACAAAATCACTGGGATATATATTAAAAAAAACTGTTGTGTTCGTGCCTGGAAAAGAAAAATTAGTATGCAAACAGTGATAATTCCTCTGATGGTCACGTTTATGTTTTTGTCATGTAGTTAATCAGGAAGGAGTATGTTCAGTTTAGATACAGCTCCACACTTTGCCTCTCTAATCCGAATCCCAGAAGGGCCTTATAAAACCATAATCTGCAATGCAAAATTGCAAAGCATGTGGGAGTGTCTATAGATTTTCCAAATCACCTGTGCCCTAATTTAATATGAATAACAATTAGTTTACTCTTATCAGTTAATTGTGCCCCTTGTGGATTCAGCAACACTGCATCTCGTCACCGAGCGCCTTTGTCTGAACAAACTTTAATTACTCTGCCTCTCGCCCAGCCCTGCCAACAAAGGTGAAATTGCTGCCAAACAAAAATCCCCCGAAAGGGAGAAGGGAGCCAGCAGGATGTGGGGAGGAGCAAACAGAGCAGCCCGGGGTTAATAGCGGGGAGTGTAACTCCGGTCCCTCCAGCATCCCGCAGCATCCCAGAGCGGCGGCACCAGGAGATGTGCCAGCCCCAGACAGCACTGACAGCTCTCCTTCCCCATCTCCTCTCCCAGCTCTGCCTCCCTGCCCTGGGCACCATCAGCAGAAGATTGGGGAAAGGCTTCATCCACCTCGGGTGCTGTGATTAGCAGGAGATTGAGAAGCAGGCACCAGGCTCCTAATTCCAGCCCTGCTGCAGATCCAAACGCCAGGCACTGAAATCTGAGCCGGCTTCCTCAGCCCCTTCAGCCTCGGCATTGAGGGAGGTGATGGGCTGTGCACCTCCCAGCCAAATCTTGGTGAATCCACTCCCTGAGATGGGTGTTCAGGGACACCAACAATCCAGGAGTGTGCAGAGCAGTGCAGGAGACTCCAGAGTCTCTGCCAGTCCCTCACATTGGGCCACAAACTCCCTGGATGTTCATGCAGGGTCTTACAGCCACTGATGGCACTCTGGGGCTCAGGATGTGCTCTCACCAGTGGGGACTCCTGGAACACGTCATTATTTCAGCAATCAAAGCAAATGCTTCCTAACCCAGCACTGAGGGATCCATCCTGCCCTGCAAACACCCTCACTGCCCCCAGAAGTGTCACAACATTTACCTTTGACATGGAAAATGTGTTTTCCTTTCAAGGCTCAGAATTCCCCCTTGTGAATCGTACAACAACAACAAAAAAAAAAAAAAGAGCAGATTGAGGATGGCTGCTCCCACTTCCATTTCAAACACTGCAGGGTTTTGCACACACACAGGCCTTCAATCTCAGTTACACCATCACCTTGGCAGCAAAATGTTGCCTTTGCACAGCAGAGGATGCAGGCTACAAACCCTTTGGCAGAGCTGAAGGAACGGGCCTGCAGTGCGGCAGATAAAGCCTGTGGTGTGAAGAATGCTCCCAATGGCACTCCCTTGAGCCCAGGAGTGCTCCCATCCTGCTCCATCCAGCCCAGGAGTGCTCCCATCCTGCTCCATCCAGCCCAGGAATGCTCCCATCCCTCTCCATCTAGACCAGGGATGCTCCCATCCTGCTCCATCCAGCCCAGGGATGCTCCCAGCCCAATCTATCCAGCCCAGGAATGACCTGCTGAAGCCACAGAGGGTGTGTGTAGCCCTGGTTTGTGCCTGAGGTGTTTTGGTTTTCTGAAATTCCTTTCCCAGGGAATTTTTTATAAACAAGAGACATGTTTTTGTAATGGTAAATTGTTTACATTTCTTTTCTTAGGAGGGACTTCTTCTTGATGTCCCTCTGCTCTGACCAATGTGAGTGAAGAGGTTTGTCTTCTTGTCACCAATCAAACTGGTCTGTGTAAAATAGTATAAAAGGGAGACACGTCCCAAAAATAAAGGAGTAATTTTCAGCCTTCTGAAGTCGGGGTCTTTGTATCCTTGTGGTGTACAACAGTGTCAGATGTGCACCTTCCCCTCCTTGCTGGAGGAGGCTCCAGCACCCTGCTGCTGCTCCCTCTCCCCAAAGGACTTTTACCATCACTGGGGTTTGGTGAAGGTTCTCCCTGCCTCTCCACAGCACAAAGCCCTGCAGATTTTTTGCCTCACAGCCTTCAGAGCAGGTGTAAAAGAAGGATTCTCCATAATCTGTGCTCATCCCTGCTCGTGCCCAGCCCTGAGCACAGATGAGGACACTCACCCTGCTCAAGTCGGGGAATTCATTACCTGCCACATCAAATATGCTCCTCACCTTTCTGCTGCCTGACCTCTGCTCCTCTCCAAAATGGGAGATCTCCACCCTTACCAAGGAATAAGCTGCTGTGAATACTTAATTGCTTTTATTATACTCCTGTAATAGTTATCATGACCTTTCTATGGACTATTTTGATGTGCCTCTCACAGGTCATTATTTCCAAGCCATAGGTTGCAGAAGAACAGAAACATTAATCTGCTACAGACAGCAGATCCAAATCTCATGGTATTTGATCTCTCCTGGTGAAAAAAGGAGCCCACAAGCTAGGCCAGGTTGAGCTCTGGCATTCTGGCAGTGCCAAGAAATCCCTGATTTTTCCCAACAGTTCCTCCCACCTTCCTTTGTTGATCCCCTCATCAGCTTAGCAAGCAGCAAAGCAAAAGCAACCACAATTACAAATCTTAAATACAGCCAAGAGCAACTGGAACAGAGTGAGTGGGGAGTCCAAGCTGCAGTGGCCAGGATAATTCTGCAGGCAGCATTAGTTGCCTCAACAACACAGTGAGTCACTCCCCCAGCTAATTCCCAGCTAAAGAGAAAAATCAGGCTTTGATTCTCCATGGAGGTACGAGCAGCAACACCTTTGCAGTTCTCATTTCTGCTCCAAGCCATCCCACACACGGTGCCAAACACACGAGGCACCAGGCAAGGAGGAGCTGGCAAGAGGAACAGGGGCTGGTTTTGACCACCTCATCCTTCTCAGAACAAAGCCATGGCCCGAGCAGGGTTGCTTTGGCTGAAGGAGCTGGAAATATAAACCCAACAAAAGCTCATCCTGCAGACCTGCCAGCTTTGGCAGCGTTCGTGCAGGGCTGACAGCCTCACCCTGTAAATAAATTGTTCCTGGTGAAAGCAGAGGAGCCATCTCATCCATCTCAGGTGCTGCAAATCCACTGCTGGCCTTTCTGAGAGACTGAACTATATTAAGGGAGCTGTTTAAATGGCTACCAGCTCACCAAAGAGCCTTTTCATAAACAGAAATGTAACATTTGTTAAGCTGCAGTGGCTGCCCCATCCCTGGAAGTGTTCCAGGCCAGGCTGGACAGGGCTTTGAGAAAACCTGGAATAGTGGAAGGTGTCCCTGCCCATGGCAGGGAGTGGAACCAGATGATCCATAAGGTGCCTTCCAACCCAAACCATTCTATAATTGGTTGAATTTCTAATTATTGACAATGGTTTTGTCCTTCTTCCCCCATGTCCCAGCTACTCATTCCTGTCTATAAAGAGTGAGAGACAAACCTCCAGCCAAAAATGAGCTAATGTTGTGCTCCCTCTGAGAGCAGAGCACACCCCAGGGGAGGGACTGCCCAAGTCCTTGCAGGAAGAAACCCCCAAAGGCTGGATGCAACCTGGAGGGCTGCACTGCTGCAGGAGCAGGGGCACCAATCTCCTTCCCATCTGCACTGATGACAGTGATGTCCCTTGTTGGGGCCACCTAAAAACAGAGGGCCAGATAAAATGAAGAGAATAAAAAGCAGTTCTGTTTATTGCAGGGCCTTCAGGTACAGTTAGGGCAGACAAAGCCCCCCAGAGGCTGCACCCAAAATGGACAATGGCCACGGGTTTGCACACTTTGATCACTTTGGGCCATTGGCACATTGGGGGTTCATCTTCCAACTCCAGCTTCAGGTAATGAAGTCATTTAGCCCAAGTTTGCTGCCCCCAACTCCCTTTTGTTTCCATCTCTCAGGCCTGAGGCAGTGAGGTGTCCTTGACTGCCAGGCCTGGAGAGGAATTGTTGTGTCTGAGCAAAGTGGGGAAGCAGCAGCTCACACTGTGTGTGGGGTTTGGAGTTCTACACTAAAGAACTGCAGGGTTACAGATAGATGAAAAACACAAAAGCTCAAATCCTAAGGCATCCACACAGACACAGGCAGGAAAGGGCTCAGCACCTGGACAGGGGCACAGGCACACCAAGGTGCTCTGGCCCTGCAGAGCTCCCAGAGCATTTCTGTGCAGGGGTGGGAGGGCTGGGGGCACTCCCAGCCAGCAGCTGCCTCTGCCAGGGAGCTCAGCCCAGCATTTCAAAGCACCACACTGTTATAAAAATGACAAACTCCTAAATAACCACTTTGTTGCTGGGTCTCAAAGCCCTTTTGCACAGCTGCTGCAGTGCCTCTGACACAGGCACAGGCTGAAATGGGGCTGAGCTCTTGCTCAGGCCACAGAGACATTCCCAAACTGGCCCAAAGTGTGCCCAGAACTAAATAAACTTGCAAATGCCCACTTTAACATCGTGTTGGATGCTGACCCAGTTTCTCCTCCCCTCTCTGTTCCAAGAAATGCAGCTGTTCAGGGAATCAAATCATCAGGGCTCACTGGGGGCCTGGCTGGTCACGGCGCTGCCCTTCAGGCTCTGAGCTGCAGCACCAGGACACCAGGCTCTGCTTTTGTGACAGTCCAGCAGCTCATGTCTGTTCAGGTAAATCAAATATCACCCTGATTAGTTCTCATACACACAAGCAGCCCTCTCCAGCAGCTGAGGAACAAACAGGCAGGACAGGAATAACATTTTCCCCCTGCAATGAAAGGAGCAAGTGCAAGGAACAGCAAGGAAAAGACAATCATTTCTCATCTCTGTGAAGAACAGCATCATTCCCACCAGGCAAACCACTTCCAGAAACACATCTGGACCAACCACAGGGGGCTTTGTGCCCACAGCCACTCCTGGGAACCATTCCTGAGACCAGGATCTGCATCCACACACACTGGGGCTGTCCTGTGCCCACCCTTCCCTCACCTTTCCAGCCTGGCCTCGGGTGGGATGGATTCCCTGGGGCACAGGCTGATGGAGGGAGCAGCCAGGGCCCGTCAGGAAGCATCAGGCTCAGGGGCTGTCTCCTGCACTCAGCCCCATCCTGCTGCTGCTTCCCAGCTCCCAACAAAGGCTCTCCACTCTCCCTTTGCATCACCTGCCCTGGGGCGACACTCACGGCTTTCATTTCCTAAATGCTGTGATTATTATTTCATGGGAAGGCAGCTGGAGGCGAGGCTGGCTGAACTGGGGCTGCTTTTCAGGCAAACTGCTCTCTTGAAGGGCAGCACAGGAAACCTGGGAGGGAAGGAAAACACTGGGAAGTCTCCAAAAGCCTGGGATAGAGGATGGTGTTTCCTCTCCTCCTGGTCTCTCACCATGGGGGTCAGAAAGCATCCTCTGGTTTAGAACAGGGAGAAAGGAAAGGCTGAGTTTTGGAGATTCCAAGTTCATTCTTAGAGCAAGGCACCCAGTATATGAATAATGGAAAAGCCTGTAGCAGCTCCACGTTTGAGTTTGCACAGATATTTGCACTTGAAGCAGACTCAAATCCCGCTGCTTCACCCTTCCCTGATTGATTCCAGCATCCAAACTCGGTGCAGGACTGAGGGCAGGGAGACATCCCATGCAAACAAAGTGAAATATTAACTTATATTTGTAGATGACTTTTTAAAGAGTCTATGAAATACCTACTCTGAAATATTACTCACATCTTTCAGCTCTCCCCCAGCTAAGCCCCCAGTCACACACTCCATCTGAGCCCAGGCTGCATCTCAAGCAGCAGAACTGAGCACAAAAGTTTTGTTTCTTTGATTCTAAGACTAAAACAGCTCAGGACACCCCTAAGAGCTGGATGCAGAACTCACCAGCTTCTACCAGAAAAGGAAAGAGCAAAGAAGTGATACCTGCCCTTAACTGCCACTCCCTGCCCCAAAGAAGTGTCCCCACAGACCCCAAAGCTGTGGATCCCTATTCCTAATTGCCACTCCCTGCCCAAAGCAATGTCCCCAGGGACCCCAAAGCCATGGATCCTAACTGTCACTCCCTGCCCCAAAGCAGTGTCCCCAAGGGCTCCAAAGCTGTGGATCCCTGTCCCTAACTGCCACTCCCTGTACCAGAGCAGTATCCCCAAAGCTGTGGCTCTCTGTCCTCTCCCTGCAGCTGATCCCTGTCCCTAACTGCCACTCCCTGCCCCAAAGCAGTGTCCCCAAAGACCCCAAAGCCATGGATCCCTGTCCTCTCCCTGTAGCTGATCCCTGTCCCTGATTTCCACTCCCTGCCCCAAAGCACTGTCCCCAAGGGTCCCAAAGCCATGTCCCCAAAGCCGTGTCTCCCTGTCCTCTCCCTGCAGCTGATGCCTGCCCCTAATTGTCATCCCTGCCCAAAGCAGTGTCCCCAAAGCTGTGGCTCCCTGTCCTCTCCCTGTAGCTGATCCCTGCCCCCAATTGCCACTCCCTGCCCCAAAGCAGTGTCCCCAAGGGCTCCAAAGCTATGGCTCCCTGTCCCTAACTGCCACTCCCTGCCAAAAGCAGTGTCCCCAAAGACCCCAAAGCTGTGGATCCCTGTCCCTAACTGCTACTCCCTGTCCAAAGCAGTGTCCCCAAAGCTGTGGCTCCCTGTCCTCTCCCTGCAGCTGATATCTGCCCCTAATTGTCACTCCCTGCCCCAAAGCAGTGTCCCAAAAACCCAAAGCTGTGGCTCCCTGCCCCTAATTGTCATCCCTGCCAAAAGCAGTGTCCCCAGGGACCCCAAAGCCATGGATTCCTGTCCTCTCCCTGTAGCTGATCCCTGCCCCCAATTGCCACTCCCTGCCAAAAGCAGTGTCCCCAGGGACCCCAAAGCTTTGGATCCCTGTCCCTAACTGCCACTCCCTGTCCAAAGCCATGTCCCCAAAGTCGTGTCTCCCTGTCCCCTCCCTGCAGCTGATACCTGCCCCTAATTGTCATCCCTGCCCAAAGCAGTGTCCCCAAAAACACAAAGCTGTGGCTCCCTGCCCTTAATTGTCATCCCTGCCCCAAAGCAGTGTCCCCCAAAACCCAGAGCTGTGGATCCCTGTCCCTAACTGCCACTCCCTGTCCAAAGCAGTGTCCCCAAAGCCGTGGCTCCCTGTCCTGCCCTGCAGCCCTGTTTGCTGGCCCTGGCTGTGACTGGAGCTGTCAGCTCCCAGCTCTGACAGGAGCAGCTCTGCTCGGCACACTTGGGTGAGCAGCCCCTTCCAGCACAGTTTGTTATTCACATGCTACGCCTGCTAATTGCTTTCTGAAATGGGCAAGGAACAGATGAGGAGCAGAATGCAGCTCCTGACAAATTCCCCGGCGCTGTAAATACGACTCACCTTGCTGTAAACAAGGAAATGCTCAAAGAGGAGGAAAGCAGAAAAGGCAGAACACAGAGTACAGGGGGAAAAAAAGAAATAAATAAAATAAATCTCATGCTTCTATGCTTCAAGGCAGGCTGCACAGGGGTGAGGACCCCAATCTATTTGGTGTTTCGCTCCAAAGGCACCTGGGAGCCCCTGGGGAGCACATGCTAATGCCAGCACAGCCACAAAGCATTCCAGCAGAGCTGATTAGTGCCCAGCAACCTCTTTGTCTTGCTGAAGATACCCTGAATCGAGGCCTCCCAGGCAGCCTCCCTGCCTTCAGAACTAAATCCTAAAGAATGGGATCAAGGCAAGGTTTAAAAACACAGCAGAGAAGTTTATTTCCTTCAGGCTCTGAGTGCCTCGTCAGTTAGGAGAGGCTCCTGCACCTCCCAGTGCACAGCCCCACCACAGAACCAAGGATCTGCTGCCTCTTTGCAGGTGTTATGCCTCTGCTATTTTAAGGAAAATATAATTTGCTCTTAAAGATAATGAGATTTAAAATTAATAAACTTAGGGCTTTAAGCTCTCTGGGTTGTGCATCCACAGGCAGCACTTCTAACCCACTTCCCAATTTCTCCTCAACAGCCACAAGGCCTCAAAGCTTTTTTAAACCCCAAACTTCAAGGTTCCCACATTTCCAGGAGCAGGGGCTCTACAGTGAAACACCAAATACCATCAGATTCACAAGCACGTGGCAAAAATTGACAGCACTGGTGTCTAAACAGCAGGAATTAGTGACTAAACTCTTGTGCAGTGATAGGGTCCAACAGTGTGAGTCATCCCACCTCAGAGGAAAACACTTCTCAGCTCTAGATGCAGAAGAAATACAAACCCAGCTCTCATTCTTTGAAAGTAGAAGGTGCTGGAAGCCCTAAAATTGTGGGCTGCAAACAATGGGAAACTCAAGAGTGACAGATAAATGGTTTAACATTAAATGGTTAATAAAGGAGCCATTTATAAATGGTTTCTAGAGCTCCTTGTAGAAAGACAGGTGGGAGAGAACTTCCACGTGTGGGAAATGAACTCTGTCACCCTTTGGGGCACGAGGACATCAGCCCTGATAGAAGGTATCAAATGAAGTCAAGCAGATTAGGGAAAACGACCATGGGAATTTGAATTCACAGGATCCTTTTCCTGCAGACAGATGGTCATTTCAGCCTTCCATTCTCTAATCCCTTGTTCTGCCAGGCAAACATCCTAAATCCCAGATAATGTGGGCTTTACCATCTCGTGCATTTCCCCCAGCATTAAGGATACATATGCTGGAACATCTGCACAGCCCAGGAATTTACAGCCACGGGATTCTCCCACCTGGATCCAGCACAAGCCCCCCCTGCCCTCCAGCCCCAGCACAGCCCTGACTGTGGTGATGCATTCCCCACACCTCCAGCAGGTGCTTGCAAATAAAGAGTCTCAGTTTACCTTTAGATATTTTAGGAAGTTTAGCTGGAAAGTTCTGTGGGTTTCTCATTGTAATTGGTTCAGAGCCAGCACTAAAACATGGACTCCAAGGATGTAACTCAGTCTGTTGTTCATCTCATTGGGCCAAGGGCCAAAAAGCCCACCTAGGCTGTTAATTACTAAAGAGAGAGAACAAAGAAACTCCACACTTTTTTTGTGGTGTTGTAACAAGTAGGAGAGTTGTCTCCATACTGTGCTTGGCTTTGTTTTTGTTTTTTGTATTATTTTCCTTCTTTATTAAAACCTTTTTGATTTTTCAAGGCACACTCGATCATGCTGTCTCGCTAATTAATATCAGCCAGTCTCTGCCAGGCTGGACCCTCAGAAGTGTGGGTAAAACCCAAACCTGATACAGCAGCCTTTTCCAGCCAGCCTGGGTGAGAGGAATGACAGATTTGTCTTTACAAACAAGCACTGGGTCTGCTGGGATATAAAACCAGCACTGAGAGGTAAAAGAAACAGTGGGAAGGTTTCCACTGGTTGATGAATGGAAAAGAAGATATTTGCCTTTACAAACAAACTGTGGGTTTGCTGATAAATGGAACTGGATATTGAAAGATGAAAGAAACAATGGGATAAACCCATAATTTCCATAAGAATTAAAAATTAAAAGGAGGGTTATACATTCAAGGGGAATTTTAGGTATTAGGCACTCTGGGAAGTCTGTAACTCTCAAGTACCTCAGCCAGTGGGGAAAGAGAGAGGGAAATGTGGCTGGGAAATTGGCATAAAAAGGAGGCTGCATCCTCCAAAAATTGGAGAGACCCCACGGGAAATGCTCCATGGCCTCTCCCTTTATTGGAATAAAATTCCAGGACTCCTCTGTCCTCTGTTTGGACATAAACCTCTGATGTTTGTGCATTAATTTTCCTGACATGGGGATCAAAGGGAACTTTTCCTGGGAATGGCCTTTCCTTAGGAACTCCTCAAAGTCCAAAACTGTGAAACTCTGCTGGGAAAAAAACCAGGCTGGCAGACCAAGGCAAAGGAGCTGATTTCTGAAGGGAAGAGGAGCAGGAGACTGATGAGGGCTTGGTGCTCAGAAATCCATTCCCAGTTTCCCTGTTTGTCAGCTCAAGTGATTCACTGGAGCAGCTCCTGAGAACTCACCGAGGGCTTTCACAATTAAACAGATATTGAGCTGAATTTCATGAAATATGCACATTGTTTGCTTTCTGAAAAGCTATTTAGATCAAGCCATGAAAAGAGCAGAAATTGAGAATTAAAGCAACAATCACTCCCTGAGTGGCCTCTAATGAGCTCAGGGTGGATGTGGAACCAAGGGATGATCTGGAGGAGCTCTGCAGGGATGCACTGGACACACTCTGCTGCTGTTAGAAATGATCCAGAGCTCCTGGAGACAGCTGTAGGTCCAGCCTGGCCTCCTCACAGGGCAAAGCCTCCAAGGATGAATTACTGCAGCACAGAAATCACCCCTGCACTGTTAGGGATGGTCACAGCAGAGTCCCCAGTGGGGTACCTCAATAAATGCACTTTTTTAGGAGCTCCAGAAGCAGAGCAAGACTTTGGGGAGCCCAGGAACTGTGGGGAGCCCACTCCAGCCACGCTGTGAGAGCCAAGCTTGGGGACAGGGGGAGGACCTGGTGTCCCCTGCAGGGGCAGGGCCACCCTGACCCCAGCACTGCATTCCCTTCCCCTGCTGGAGCAGCAGGACTGGGTGTCCTTCATCCTCCTCCTACATCATTCTGGACAGGGGAGGGACATCCCTGACTGGGAGGAGTCACCCTCCTCTACCTGGAGCCTTCCACAGGGCAGGGTTTGGGATTTCAACCTGGGAACATCCTCCCTGCTCTGGGAACATCCTCCCTGCCCTGCAAATATCCTCCCAGCCCTAGTAACACCCTGCCCTTCGGAACCCTGAGGTTCCAAAGGAGCCCATCACACCCCGAAATTGCTGTTTCCTGTCTCCCATTCCGTGGTTAATGGCTCATTGTTTGTATTCATGCACGAGGAGTAAATTCTTCATTATTGGAGAGAGATCTGACATGTACAAACAATTGGAGTAAATTGATTGTATTTTCCAAATCATCACACAGGCTCTAATTCTATCTTCGAGGAGCACTAATTTGCACTAGAATTGCCTCCTAAATTAGGAATTAGAGCTTTTGACAGAGAAGAGCAATGGCTGTCCTTGTGTCACAAGGCAGGAAGGCTGCAGGTCCCTTCCCAGCTCACACCCAAGAGCCTTTTTGATTTACTGATGGGTGGTGGAGGAGGTAGATCACTAAAGGAGCTTTTAAGGGAGGAGAGGAACAAACTATTCTTTTGAAAATTAATAAAGCATTTAAATATAATTGTTCTATACCCAGAACATACCTTTTTTTCACGCTGGAATTCCCTTGAAAACTGGACACAGAAGGCTTTGCACCTCTTTTTGTGGGATGGGGATGCTCAGCAGGATGCAGCACTGGAAATCAGGTCCCAGAACATGCAGGGAGTGGATTTGTTGATGCAGGAAGCAGAGGACAGGGTGCCCTGTGCTCTCCCAGACATGAGGTCATCTGTGCCAGCCCCCGAGGATGGCAGGGAGACAAAATCATTGACTTCACTCCAGTCACGCACCCAGAGGGAGTCTCTGTCTGCAGGAAGGGATGGGATCAGGGCGTTCTGAGCCTCCCAAAATGCCACACACGAGGGGTGTGCTCCTCTCACATCACCCTCTCCATCCCAAACACAGATACCTCATTCTGCTTCCAGGCATGAAAAACAGAGCTCACTTTTCTGGTTAATTTTAAGAAATAGGTTTAATGATATAAAATAAGACAATTAGGAAACAAATTAAGCAAAAGGAAGTACAGCTGGCTGGGTGACTTGGCATTCAGACAAGCCCACACCCTGCTATTTCACAGACATTATTTAAATACTCTATTGTATCAATTGGTTGAAAATTCATATTTTTCCACAAACCAGTTTCCATATTCCAGGAACTGTTTAGCATGGTCCCTCCTCGGGTCTGCCTTTTTAGAGCATGTGTGTTTCTGGGCTGTGCCTTCATTATCACCTCCAGCTTGGGCCTTGGTCCAGACTTTCTTCAGATGGGAGATGCTGATGGTTGGTGTATCAATAGCAGGGTCTTCTTTACATGTTCACTGGATGTTATTTTGGTCAAACAGACAGTTTAAGCATATTTTATCAATAGCAGGGTCTTCTTTTCATGTTCACTGTCTGTTATCCCAGCCAAACAGACAGTTTAAGCACACTGTATCAACTACTACCACCATGCCTAATTTTCTTTACTAATAATCAAAAAACCCCTTATATCTTTATCACAAATTTATTAGTCATATAGCACACATCTTGTGAAAAGCCAATTTTACAATATACACTTATAACACAGGGCTCACATGCTCCTTTCTCAGGGAATGCTGAGATGGATGTCAGTGGGATTGCTGAAACAGCAGAAGAAGCAGCATGACAAAATAATTTCTAAATATGTAAGGCTTAACACTCAGGTCGTTCTGTGGGTGGTGGAACCACAAAACCCTGAATTTCCCATGGAGATGGATGGAAGTTTAGGCACAAAGCAGCTTTTCCTGTTCCTGGGACATTTGGGATGTCTCCCACGTGGATCCTGGTTTCTTGGAAGGGCGACCTTACCCTCAGCCCCCAGCAGTGGGATTGACACCCTCTTCTCTCCCACCTGTGTCTACAAAGCCTATGGAAATACAGAATTAACACCCCTTTCTGTCCCACCTGTGTTTGTGAAACTTACAGAAATATAGGGTTCTACCAGTCCTTTTGGGTAATAAAAATAACATCCTCACCGAGTCCTCTTTGAGACTGACACACGCTGCAGAAATCTGTTGGAAATTCACAAATGGTTCAAAAAGCTATCAGAGAGCCAAAGACAGTGGGATCTTAAAGGCCTCTGTCTTGTTTGAAAACCCAAGGAAAACCATCTCACAGGAATAAATATAATTATCACCACAGCCCAGAGAATGCTCACAACTTAAGCTGGACCCGACACAAAGGAATAGATAAATAATGGAGAGGGAAGGGGGAGGCCAACACTGCATCTCTCAGATATGCAAAACCACCCAGCCAGACCCCAGGGAGCCAGAGAAGTGCCTTTGCACAGGAAATTATTAAAAACAAAACAAACACCACTGAGGTTTTTTCCCCCTTTGCCTTTCAGCTGCAGCAATTACAGAAACTTAACCTGAAGCAAACTCTGTGTGCAACCAGTCGATCTGCAGAGCCCTGTGAGTTCCTCATTTCCAGCCTAGAGGGTCAGAGAGGGAGATTCCTGCATGGAATGTGCTGTTGGGTGACAGGACCCACGATTTGTCCCTCTCCAAGAACACGAATTTCCTGGGATGGATGGTGGAAGCAGCACCTGAGGTCAGGCAGGACTGCCAAAGCATTACCAGCACTCTGGCAGCCTCTCCCCAGGACACACTGCAAGCCACTCAGACCCTGAAATGAGCCAAGACAGTAATTCAGGAAAGGAGGAATTTCACCTCTGAAAAGTGTTTAAATTTGCCTTTGGTCCTGTGCCAGCCACAGTCTGTTTTCAAAATCATTCTGTGTGAGCACAGATCAGCCTCACTCTTCTTTGCAACAGCCACGGCCACACTCAACTTTGTGCCAACAAGCACACTCAAAAAAGTGATTTCCTGGCTTTTAACCTTTTTTTTTTTTTATCTCTGGAGGGCTCATTCCCGAGGTTTTTCCCTCTGCCCACAAGGAGGAAGAAGTGAGAGATGAGGGGTGGGGTGGAGAAAGCATCAGGGTGAGAAACGAATCACAGAATGGAAACAACATAATTCCAGGAACAAGAGCTTTTAATGAGGAAACAAAGGTGAGAAACCGGGATGATGGACCAGAACCAGAAGTTTTAATGAGGAAACAAAGGTGAGAAACCAGGATGATGGACCAGAACCAGAGCTTTTAATGAGGAAACAAAAGTGAGAAACCAGGATGATGGACCAGAACCAGAGTTTTAATAAGGAAACAAAGGTGAGAAGCCAGGATCATGGAGGAGTTCAGCAAGCTGAGAGCAGTGTGGGTGCTCCCAAGTGACAGGAGAGTCTCACTTTATCTAGAACAGCTCCAGCCCTGCCTCTCAGGTGCACAAATGGAATGTCACACCCTCAAGCACATCCAGAGCACAATATAAATCTATAGGTAAAGGATCACCTGTATAAACGTAAAGGTAAAGGATCAGTGGGTTATGGGGTGGAGGTTTTGGTGTCTTTATTGCCTGCGAGCAGCTGGGCTGGCTCAGGATCCTGCTCCCCTTTGGTTGTGCAGACACAATCTCCCACATTGTCCTGGAAATTTGGTGTGAGCCGTGCTGGGAGAGCTGCAGCAGCCCCAAAGGACCATCCCTGCTCTCTTCCAGCACGGGGAAAATTGGCCCTGGATGCTCCTGTGGAAAAGCAGCTGTGGTTTGTTGTTGTTTTCGGGGTGGCTGTTGGGTTTGGGGTTTGTTGTTCAGAGCTGTGATGATGAGTTTGCCTTCCCTTCCCACTTCACTGAATTATCCAGGGGTTGTGCTGCCAGTCCTCTCCTGGGGGTGCTCAAAACTGGAGGCAAAGTGGGGCTGGTGCTGCCCCTCCTCAGGCACAACTTTGGCAGGAGGGATGAGGCTGTGGCTAAAACTCTGTATTTGCTATCATAGCAACCTTACACAGCAAGAGGGGAAGGATTTATAATTATTATTTATAATTATTATTTATAATTATAAATTAATATTTTACTCCAAAGCACTTTTCCACAAGGTCACTTTGTATTTGGGCCAAAGAAACACCTTTGACTATTTCTAATACCACACCCTTCATGCAAAACTGCATTTTTGTGTGCAGGCAGAGCCTAAACAGACTCCATGGAAACCCAAAAAAATTCAAATCTAGCCCCTTCTTTTCAAAAAAGAGGTGGTGTAAAAAATACAGCTTTGTCTTACACTGTAAGACAGAAATACAGCCACAGTTTTCCCTCCCAAATGGTCTTTTTTAAATAAAACCACCTCATCCATTTCATAAAAGCAACTCATTTTAAAATAGCACAACTTTGGCATTAAAAATGTTTCCCCTTCATAAAACACCACTGCTACATTTTTAATATAAGAGCAATTCATATCAGATAGAAATATGCTGCAGCTTATACTTAAAGGGATATTAAAGATGTTTCCAAGGCCCAGGAGCTTTTCAAAGGCATCCTTCCCCCTTTTTCTCCCCACACGGGGGATAAAATGGCTTTTGAGAAAGCTGACAAAGGGTTTTCCTTTTTCATCACAACTGCTGCCCATTTTTCAACCAGGATTCTACAAATCCTCTGTGTCCAACCCAACAGGAGATGGATTCCAAGCTCAGAAAGTTTGATTTCCTCTCTGGAGTCCAGTTCCCGGCATGTCCCCCAGATCAGTGATGGTGATGGGCACTTTCAGGTCTTACATCAACAAGTGAGCCCTAAATTTGAATTCCAGATCACAGAGAAAAAGCCAAACAAGGGGAATTTCATGTCCTGCTCCTTCAGTCAGCCTCCTGCACTCAGATCCCTGCCCAGATCTGAGCAGGGTGTTGTGCTGACAGGCACTGGCACACACACACACATTTGGCTGGAAATCATGGCCTATCCTTTCCTTTCCTAAGCAGCAGGAGAGTTCATTAATTAAAAGAAAGTCATTAAGGAACAAACAAAAAAAAAATTTAAAAAATAGAGATAAGAAATGGGAAATCCAAAATAATTGTGCTCGTTTTCCAATAGTGCTGCAGATGCACTGAGGAACCCTGGCACAAAATAAATGTGGAAATGAGAGAGTTCCCCTGTGCTGCCAGCTGGCTGCAGAGCTCCTGGTGCTGACAGCAGTGGCAGGAGTTATCATCTTTGGGGTTTGGGGGTTATCTTTGCTTTTGGGGATGGACAAGCCACAAGCCCAGGACAATCCTTGCTCTTGTCACACAGCTGCAGCTCCCTACCAGCCTGGGGTTCCTTCAGAGATTATTTCTTACTCATATATTAGATGCCTCAACTCCTCCATAGTCATAAAAAATCCCTCTTTGGGTTCACCTTGCTTGTAAAAACTTTCTGCCTGTGAAACCTCCACTCCCTGGAACCAAATCCTGTTGTTGTCCCCAGCCCACTCATCTCTACAGGATTCTTGGCTTGGACCCCAACACCCTGCACCAACCCCAAAACTCCTTTTTTATTCACACCATTTTAGCCAGCCCTCAACATTCTGGCCAGGACTTTTCCTTCTGCAGAGTCTCTCCAAGCCATGGAGCACTTTTTTGGAAGCCACTGGGTGTTGGAGAGAATGGTTGATGTGTGTAGGGACTCGAGGAAAGGGAAGTTATCAGCAGAAGCAATTTGCTGTGTGGCTGCAGATGGAACACTGGGAACACACAGGAGCAAGGTAAATCTGACCAATTTGCACCTGCAATGGTAAAAAACTTATCAAGGGAGGAAAAAAGATGTTCTGTCAGCAAACTGGAGCCTCTCTCCTGAATAAATCCCTGTGCCCAGAGGCTCCCAAACCTCGCTCACATCCCTCTTCCCCTCTGTGGGGTTGGCACAGGAGCCAAAACTGAGGAAGGAACAATTAAACTTTCCCTCATCCTGCCTGGAAAAGAGGCAAAGATCACTGCCACACTGCAAAAAGCCTGAATGCCTCTTCCCAGACCTCCCCTCCTTTGTTTTCCAGAGCAGTGGGACAAAGCTGGATGTACTGATGTTTATTTCCACGGTGGGTGGAGCTGGAAGCAGGAAGCAGAGAAGTGCTTTGCCTGAGGCAGCAGATCAAGTCGGCAGCAAAGTGGAAACCCCTGTGTGTGACCCTGGCTGCTTTGATGATTGCCCACCTGCCTGTGCCCCCTCCTGCCTGATCTGCAGCACTTCCACCTCCCAGCACCAGCAGTTTTGTTGTTTTTACTCCACGGTGGAAAAGCAAACGTTTACAGAAAGGGGCACAGCATCTGCCAGGTGGGGATTGTGCATTAACCAGGTGGGGATTGGAGTTTATCAGGCACAGATAAGCTTTTGAGGAACTGGGGGAGAAGTGTTCATTAGCTGGCAAGATCCATTCCCAGGCAGCAGCAAAGCTCCCCTTTCCATCAGCAAATCACACCTTTTGCAGCAGGATTAGTTGATGCCTTTAATGATAATGTAAGAAGATTACACTTCCCCTTTCTCTTCACGATCCAAAGCCCTCAAACACAGAGAGCCAGGGATATTTCTTGAAATATCACTGTGGAATTACCACTCTCCTCGCAGAGAAAGCTGGAGAGGCCATCAGAGAGGAGCAACACCTCACACATGTTCCTACAACAGCTCAGTGAGAGAAAACAGGGGCAGGTGAACACCTCAGATCCCACCTCCAGCAGGGCCTGGTGCAAACAGCAGTTTGTGTTCTATCAGCAGCTGTAAAACCAGCTGGGGCAGGGTTCTTTATCCCTTCCAGGACCCATCCTCCCCCCAGGGGATCTCTGCTGTCCAGGGGCCATCCAGGCTCACTGC
>JBBMKD010000013.1:25655531-25675074 GCA_037834095.1 Argya squamiceps | reverse complement strand
TGGGCCTGTTTGTGCCTTTTTCTCCCAAAAAATCCTATCTCCCAGAGGGAAAAGAGAGTAAACCAGAATTTGGCGAATGTGAAACCACAACAATAATATATTTCTCAACCTTTAAAGTACATGGCTGAGGAATTTTGCAAATGTGAATATAAGACAGGAATATCAGGTTTGTGTAAATATTGCATCTAGTAGCACTTGTCCTTTTATTATTTCTAGAAGCACAAGGATATTTGCAGATAATGAGATAGTAAACATGTTGTAAATTAAAATGTTGCTTAGAGTTCATAAATGCTGCATTTTGCAAGTTCTTCTACTATTACTTAAAGATCAATTTTCTAGCTGATACTTCTGCATTACTGTTGACCATACTGGAAAGACGCAATGCAGATTTCAGCAGCAACTACACTACTCACTGATAGGACATTAGAACAGCCAAACACAGAAAAACACCACAGAAGAGGAAAACCCAGACCAATATTCATCGGCAGGGTCCTATATTCATATTTGCAAACCAGTGACTGTTTTTGAAGGGAATTTGATTTTTTTGTTTTGTTTTTGAAGGGACCATTTGATTTTCTCTCTTGCTTTAACCTTTACATTAGGAGATAACAAGGAAATGAGCTATTTTTCTGAGTATAAATCCCAGAAACCTTTACAAATTTCATTATGCATGTGAGCTGAGAGGAATGTCTGAATTTGGAAGAGATCCCACATGTAGGAGTCTGAATAAAAACCGAAAATGCATTCACACACACAAATGACTAATCCCCTGAGTTCATTGCTCTTGCTCACACTCAGAGTAATTGAAAGAGAACTTTAGAAAATAGGGAATTTGGAGGAGATGGAAGGGAATGATGTTTCCGTGTTGGTTTGGTTCAGCACAAAAAACCTGAGCTCCTGGTTAGTGCTGTTTTCTACGAAAGTTATCAAAACTATGAATGCACTCACTGACATCCTGACTGCAAAAGCTCTCAAGCTGATATGTAGAGACTTTACCTATTTTGGTGCCTTGAGCACCAGCCAGTGCTTTCCTGGAACAAGTAATTTGGTTTGTAAAGGCCCAAAGAGTTCTGAGACCGCATCACCAAACTACCAGATAGCCTGAGTAAGACAGAGCAAAGGCTTTTCCAACAGGTCAGTTTTGGAATCCTTACTCTTGCTCTCCCTACGTCACCTGTAGAAGTTCTGGTACATACCGAAGAAAACATTTTATCCAGAATTTCTTGTGTGCTTTTTACCATTTCAACAAATGAGAAACTTTTCATAACAGCAGAGGCAATCAGCGGAAAAATTTCCCAATTAACCAGCTACATCCATTTTAACAAGTTACACATAGTCCATTCTCTATTTGCCTGAAAGCTGGGGTGTTTATTTGCAACTTTGAACAGCAGACGTTTTTTATTTGCTAAAATACTGATTCATGGAACCCCACTACACAATCACAAGCGTTGAAATGCATCTTAGAAAATTCTTAGCTATCTACGCAGTGATTATGTTTCCCACAGTCATAAAATTACTTCTAAAATGTGGCATTTCCAATAGAACAACAAAAGTCTATCAATTCTAGTTGGATCTCAGTGGATGAGCTGGAATGAAGTAGATTCCCAATGAGCCTCAACAAACCATTTCTAACACTAATCTTTGCCCTTACTCCCCTGACTAGTTTCTTCCAGCACCAGATGCAGTGTGTATGTCCTTTTCTGGTTGTAAATGCCAGCAGATGCACACAGAGAATTGTGCTTCAGTGCTGCTCACTTAGCTCACAATCCAGGCAGCTGCTGCTCTTCTGCACAAACACCTTCCTGAGAAAACTATTCTGTCTAATCTTGAAAAGAGATAGTGATAAAATTTGTTAGCCAAGGGCTGATAATGGAGATCTGCTTCTCCACAGAAACTGAGAGTGCAACTGTTCCTGGTAGTTTTAAAGATAGCATTCAAATCATCTATTGACTATTTCTGTAATTTCCCCAATGAGAGCATGTTTTTACAACCCTGGAATCTCACCTTAATGGCCACTGATAAAAAATTTTAAAGCTCAGCTTTTAACTGATGAAGTGCAATGGGAATGCAAATAAAACACTGTGGCTGGAATAACAGGTCCACTGCTTGAACTACGCTCTACATCCCAGGAACCTGCATTTTTGTTTGCCATTTTACCTGTCTTCCATTCAAATTTGCCAGTTTACCCTTTCCACTCCAGGACTGGTTGGGGTTTTTTTTTGAATAACCAAGTACCAGAAATGCTGATGTATCCCCTACACACAAGGAATATGTGCAAGAAACAAGGTTTGCCAAAAGACCCTATGTCTGCACTGGAAATATACAATACCAAAAAAAATTAGCTGCAGAGACAATGAGATTTGCATTGCCATAGGTTAGTATAACTGAAAATAAACTTCTGAGTGAAAAAGCCATGGTGAGCTTACAAAGTGAACTAAATCTCGTGATCCATAGAAAGGGTAAAAAACATGAATCCTGTGATCTCTGACAAATGAGACACAGGCTAAAATTCTTTGCTTACTCTTGAACATAACGATAAAGGAAATGTAACAGTCACGTGACTCTGCAGCTTGTGCCTGTTGCCCAGTAGGACACTGAAAGTTAAAAATGCCTGTCAGTGCAAAGCATGCAGTACATGCACTGTCCTGTCACTCTTCAGAAGGCAGACTTGGACTTGTGTGTTGCTGTGTGCTGTGAAGACTGCAAGCTGAAATATCCACTCTATTATTCCCCATTTCCAGGAGTTTGCAGCTCTATGGAGAAATGGACAAAACACCAGTTTATGAGGTATAGCTGATCCCAGATCATTCTCCTGTCCAAACCTCACTTCTTTGACAGGCCACTGGTTCGGTGCATGGACTGCTTCTCATGGATGCCCATCTCATCAGAACAGGCCATTCACAAAGGACACCAAAATTTTGGTCACATACAGAGGTTTTATGAAGCATCCACAGACTGCAGTGGTAGGCAAATGTCACCTAAGGTGGTTTCCTACAGTCTGGTCAGATGCGGTTAATTTTGTTTTCAAACAGCAAATGAGTACTTTAAAAAGCACTGAGTTTTAGTTTATGTGGTTATATAAGCTAATAGATTTAGTCTACTACTGAGAAATGAGATGTGAATAAATTTCTAATTAATTTCCCTTTACACAGCATATGTCACATTCATTGGTCACTGTCCAGCTTAATAAATGCTTATCAATTTACAGGAATATCTTATGATTGCAATCCCAAAAACATCTGTCTGAACTATGGCAATAAATCCCTTGGCATTTTTTCCTAACACAGGTGTCTTAAAAGCCAACTTCTCTTACAGCCATTTGGAGTTTTATTGACAATAGGCTACTTGCCCTGTTAAAGAGACAGAATAAAAGCACAAATATACAAAACTGTTAAAAAAAAAAAAAGTTCTTCTTCATTTCCAAAGGCAGTGTGCATAAGAAAATCAGTTGAAAAAAACCAAACCAAACCAAACCAAACCAAACCAAACCAAACCAAACAAACCTATACATCAATCCTTTGTATATTTCTCAAAATAAAATTATGGCTCCAGACACTAAACCTAGGTATTTCAAGCAAAAAGTGCAGTATAAAACCACAATAAAGATATTTCAGGAGTTTTTAAATGAATTACTTGTTTTCAGATAGTCAGTTGCCAAGCGATAGTTATTCTTCCAAACACATTGACATGTTAACCATACATACAAAGTAGGCTTTTTCTATGTATCTCATTAAAAAAAATAAAAGAAAAAAGAAAGAAGTAGAATAGAAAAAAAAAATTAAAAAGAGACGCTTTTGTAAAACGACAGATTCTTTCAGGACAAATAATGTAAAAAAGGACTTACAGAGGTCAATGTGTCAGCACTGAAGATATCATATATTTCATTTATCTCTCACAGCCCAAAGCATTAGTCTTGAGGCATTTTGGAATCTTTTTAGAGCATGTTTACACCAGAACTGACAGAAAAAAACAACAGCAGCAACCAAAATAATAGAGAGAGAACTAAAGAAAGAAAGAAAGTGCCTAATGGGATGTAAGAGTGTTCAACCTGCTGGTGAAGTGTTTTTGTCAGTGTTTCCAGCTTTACATGACCAATAATAAACAGAAGAAAAGCTTTCTGTCATCCTTGATGACATTATTTAGTTTCCTAAAGAAAAATACTAATATTATCAAAATAAGATACCAGCAACCAACTGATTTATTAAAATACTCTTTGAAACTAAACTTGCAGTTTATGAGTCAGTTGAAGTAGACTGGGATATGGATCTGACAGCATATATCAGAAAGGCTGCAGAGTAGGACTGCTATCAAAGATCTATTTGATTTAGGATTCCTCTCTCTTGAATCACTCTGGTATATATGTTCAGGATTTACTAGTTCATATCTAAAACTCACATTACAAAACTGGTAAGGAAATAGTATTCACAACTGTTCATCCACCAGCTCCAGGATTCTGGCAGTGCAGTTACTGAGCAAGGAGTGACCCTCCTCATGTGTTAATTTTGCACTGTTGTTCCAGGAAAATAACACATTCTATACAGTAGTATAGAAGTTCCACTCATGCACATATTCATACTTACTACTGTAAAAGTTCATTTTAATTTTGTTTAATTCCTACCAGTGACCTCTGTTAGTCTTCATCAGGTTTTCCAGTTGCTTTTCTAATGCAGAATATGTGTTATGATTGTGAACTTGGTCGTGCCAGTTTTGTTTCCAAAGTCAAGTTAGATTTTCTAAGAACTGTCTCTCATGGCTTTTTTTCTGCCTCCATCAGCTCTTCCATCAGCTATGCTTTCCTCTATGCAGTGGACAAGCTGCTAACTTCAAGTTTGATAATTTTTAGTTTGTTTCAGTTTGTTCCTTTGATGCACCCTGAATGTGAAACTGTTTCAACATGCTTTGGTTTTATTATTTATTAACAATTCCTGTCATGCATAATGAAAAAACCTAAAAATATGTTGATCTGATGGGGTTTTTTCTCCCTTTACTTCCACTCCCAAAATGTATTTTGGTTTCCACAGTTGTGAAAATGTAACATAATGCATAACTTTTACTATTATAAGATCTACTCTGTGGCCCAATATTAAATTCTGTTTTGGTAAACATGCTAGTGCACATGGGCATTGCTGAGGTAAGCAACAATATCAAGTACAGGCTATGGTACAAGATTTTAAAATTACTAGATTGATAGTCACTAAAGCTTTGGGATGAAAGAGCTAATTAAATAAGGGCTGGTCATGAATAAACCATAGGATCCCATAACCTTAAACAGAAGCTGGTCCATTTATTTTCTTTCAATTTCTTCCCTTCACTACCCAACATCAAAATCTTTGGAAAAGTTAGAATTTTAAACCCAAGGGAAATACTAAAACCAACATTCTCACAGGTACTCAGATGAAATCTGAGATAAATGTCCAGCTCTTCTACATAACCATAGTACTTTGCTGCTCAGAAATTTTAGGAGGCTTATCTTTACCTATGAACCAAAGGACATATTACCTATTTAAAAATAGATGAGGAGCAGAGAATAAAATAGTAACTTGCTCGAAGTTCAATAGAAGGAAGGGAAAACCAAAACACAGGCTATCTGATAATTATTTAAGACTGCAGAACAAAAGATGACTCTTCCTAGTGAGCCCACGAAAGATTAAAAGTCTCTGATACAGTTCATCTGGGGAAAATTTCTTACCCATTTTTCATCTGCTTAATTCCATTTTAGATAAACACCCAGATTTCTGAGCACTTACCAAAACCAAATTGAAATCCTGGATGCTCATTCATTATTACCAAGTACCATATGTCTTAATTTTATTTTTGGAATTGTCTTTGGCAGTAACACTCTGTCTGAAGCTCTGTGGCAAGGACTCAAATGTGGTGGTTCTGAAAAGAGATTTCACGGGGGAACACTGTACTGAAGATCCTGAATAGAATGTATAATACTGTGCAGCTTCTGCCTTGGCTTTGCACAGAGGCTGTTTTGGTGACCTGTTGGCCACTAAGAACAAGCGGAAGTGTGAATAGATGAGCAAGAAACCTTTGCTGTGACTTTCACACAAAGGTAGAAGTAAACAAGCTAGATAGACAGATCCAATAATGTAATTTCCTCTTGTCAAAAAATTTCTTTTACAATTTTCTTCCAGAAGTTGGCTCATTTTGCTTTTTAAACTCTATGCTTGTTTACTGTCATTTAAAATACATATTGCATATTTCTCTCAGGTTCAATCTAAAAGGCACATTTCTGTGCTAGGGCAGTTCCATCACTTACCACTCTCTGCCTTGAGTGACCACAGAAATTTGCATGGCCTGGAGGCCAGGGCCATTCTCCTCAGTCACCACAGCACCTCTCACAAGGACCTTCTCCATTTTTTCATCCACTTAACTCAGACTATTTCAAATCACTTCATTTTGTGTACTTGTAATACAAGGACTTAAAGGCAGCTCCATCTAGGAAACATTGTATTTTTAGTCATGTATGATACTGTGGAAATGATCTAGTTCACTTATTTATCCCACATGAGACACCTCTCAGGGCACACAAGTGCCTCTCTACCCTATCGCTGCTATGTGGGGTAGGTTTTTGTTTACTTAAGCTATAGCTGAAGCTGAGGTTTTATGGAAAAACCTTACTCCTTACAAAAATAAGTTCAGCTCTTTTGAAAATCCACCAGGAGCTTTGCTGTGCTGTCAGACCCCCTAAGCTCTCTGGAAAACCCTCTCTGCTCCAAAACATGCCTGCAATATTCCCTTGAGCACAGGAAGGAGGCTCCCTACCTAGCTATAATGAAATTAAAGCAACAGCAGATCGGGCAGTTTCAGCTTCAGCTGCAGCACTACATGGGCGAGGTTCTGCCAGGAGCCACTGCACAGTAATGCATGAAAATACACCATAGTGCTCTCCGTGGCACTTCACTGCATGAAAATACACCATAGTGCTCTCCGTGGCACTTCACTGCATGAAAATACACCATAGCGCTCTCCATGGCACTTCACTGCATGAAAATACACCATAGTGCTCTCCATGGCACTTCACTGCATGAAAATACATCACAGTGCTCTGTTCTGGGAAAATGCATCTCCAAATGTGGCAACATTTTGATTAATCATGGTAGACCTGCTAACGCTCCAGTAAAACCTTCCATCTTATTTACTGCAGTTTAGATTTCTTTGTTACCAATTTAGAAGAAAACCTACTATTTCTTATATAATGGAGTAAGTTTAAAAAATTATCACTGACTGCCTGAACCTTAAGCTTTGATTAAAGATTACTTTTTCTTTCATTCCATGTTTGCTATTGGACTTTATATCTGATAGCAGAACTGTATAAAATCACTGTACAATAGTCAGCTCTAAATGAAATACAAAACATGTATTGGTGTTTAAAAAACTTACCGTCCAAATTCAACAGAATATTTATGTATCTTTTATTCATGAAGCATCTTTCACATCTCATTTTTGACCACAACTCAACATTAAGGAATTCCTTGTGAACTAAAGATAATGCCTAAATCTATGCTTTTTTTTTCATTTCCCATTTTCTCTCCCTAGGACAGCTTGAAATGCCTTTCATTGGAGCTACTACAGTGAAAACGTAGGTATTTCAGTCAAGGATGTTCTTTTTAAAATTAAAATTAACTACAACACCGAGTTAGCATACACACTACAAATGCACCACAATGCCATTAACTGAGGTAAAGCAAAAACCAGCCCTGATTTCTTGGATGCAGAGAGATTTTTACCCAATGAAGGAATCTTAAAATTAGATACTGTAAGTAGAGAGAGATAATGGTGAGGAAAAATGGGACACATAACTGTTTATTTGGTTTCCTAGAACCTACAAAGTATGTAAGCAAATTTACACCACCCAGGAAGACTTATTTGTTGCCCAGCACTAATTTGACAAACACTGAAGATGGCAGAGGAGTAGTACCTACATCTGCAATTAACACAGAGCAGCTAATGAGATACTACAGCTTAACGCACTGACTGATTGTATCAATTTCAAACACCAGCTGTAGTGCAAATAATAAATAATATTGAGAGAAGAAACAAATTGACAGCACATCCTCTAACCTTTTTTAAAAAATGAAATTAAATAGGAATAGGCAATTCAAGAATATATAGCACCCAATAAGCACTGTAGAACAGGTTGAGGGTTAAATGTGTAAATGATTGGAGCTGCAGAGTTCAAAATGCTAAAGTTGAGAGGAGGATATGGGATGATAGTGTGGCAAAGACCTCAAGGAGCAGAGTGGGGAGAGGATAGGAAAAATGCCCAAGCGATGGCTGGAGCCAGAGGACTCCCAAGTGGAGAGTAGTTTGCAGCTTATTTAATTCATGGTCTTGACAAACATTTCGTTCCAGACAATTTCATTACTCCAGACACATTGAAACTATGACCCTATAAATGCTATTCTCCAACACAGTTTTGATTTTGAGGACATCCTAAAATATTTTAAAATCAATACAATAGCAAAAAATTCAAGGAAATTGTAGTGCTGGATTACCAAAAGACACTAGTCAAAATGACTCTCTGACAATAGTTCAGTTTTTTCGGCAAAGTCTAGATCAGCTCTGCTTAAGAACATTCTAGGACTTGACTGCAGAGCAGCAGTAGGAAATGACAAGCAGGGAATAAAACACAGAAGTTAAACTGGGAGGTAATTTGTCCCAGTGAATGGAAACAAGAAATGCTCAGTAACAGCTGACACCTCACAGCGTGGAAGGAATATGGAAGGGACATTACTCTCAAATCAAGTTTCAGCACAGCAGTGTCATGACTGCTCTCCCATTTCACTGCTGCTTCACAGCTTCAGCAGTGAATCAAAGAAAATCCCAATTCTGTACACCTTGCATTACTAATAGAATTACTCTAAATTTTTCTGTGTTTATTTCTTCATACTGTTGTGTTAATTTCCTTCTATCTCTTTAAGCTTTTATCCAGCTCCATGCTGGTTGTCTAGCTGACTGAAGGACAAGCAAACAATAGCTTCTATAACAAATACTGATTTTTCTTAAACTAGGTGCAAATTCAACCTTGTGAAAACATTACATTAGGTGATATTATTTACATTAGAAAGTTACCATCCGGGATTAAAAATGTCCAAAGAATGTTTTAAAAAAAAATATTGTATTAGTCACATAAATTTGATTGTGGCCTGGTTTATGAATGCTTCATGTTTTTTCTGCACAACTTCCTATGCAGTAATTTAGCCACAACAGTGGCATTCAAGTAATTTTGAGAGCACAATGCAATCTTTTGAAAACAAGGACTATGAAAATCCCTACTGAAATAATTGACTTTTCACTGAATATTAAAGAGAATATTTCTGCAAAACAAGCTGGAAAAAAATGGAGACTTTTCTTAAGTGAAATATTTTATTCAAAACTTATTGAAATAAATTTCCACTTCAAAAGCCAATATCTGTTTCCTCATGCAAACTTGTTTCTGTACCCAACCATTGAGAAAAAGGTGGGAGTGTCCTCCTTAACATTTGAAGGAAAATGAGTGGGGAGCTCCTTAGTCTCAACCACTCCATCCAGCAATTTATAGGTCAGAGTTCAGCACCACAAACACTTCCTAGAGAATTCTGCATGCATATCTCCTTCCTGATTAATTCCTCATATGTGCGTGTATATACCTGTAATGTATATTTATATACAAAACCCTTAAGATGCATTTTCAAGAGTTCCCCTATCACCTATTTACTCCATTTGTAGAAGCATTATGATATCTCTCAAGCAAATATTTAATTAGTTAATTTAATTAAGTAGCCACTGAATTGAGTGTAATTAAGAGGATATTAAAATGTGCATTATACGACAATTGTGATGGCCACCAAGGACCTTGGAATGCTCTGCTATCCCCAGAGGGACCCCCTGATGCTGTGCACACTTAAAGCACTCTAAAAGATGCTGCTATTGCCTCTTCATTCCTGGGCTCCTTGCACTTAGCCATCTCAAGAGAATTAAGCAGAGTCACAACTGCTGTCATTCCATGGCTAAAAGATGAAGCTTTACCCTCCCTAAAAAGTGGAAATTGTGTATTACTGTGGAACAGCCTGTACCTCCATTATGAAATTATGTTCTGTAACTCTCCCTAGGTAATGCAATACCTTTAGATTGGGATGGCCTCTGCATACAGAAATGCACTGACTGCATAAATTCACCTGAAATCACAGCAGGCCTGGAAGATTTGCCTCAACTGAACCAGCACTGAGGAAATACCTTTTCAGTACTATTAGAAATGAAAAACCACATGAGAATAATCTGCTCCTCTACAGTGGGTTTCTCAAATTCAGATAGGTTAAAGGGGTGAAACAAATGAGAGATTCGAATTCTATTCTTTATAGACTGACTGACATGACTTCATAAACAGCAAGAAATAGGAATATTGAGCAAATTAAAAGCTGATCCAAAGTTAGCAATGTAGAGCAAAAGGTAGAAAAGAGGTTCTCTCATGACTGCAAAACATATACAAAGTATCACCTTCCTTTTCTTTATCTGATGAAGCTGAACTCTCAGCTCTCCATTCTCCTTGGATGCTGCAATCTAAGTTCCCTCAGCTTATCAGCTGCCTGGACTCTCCTTGTGTCTCAGCAGAAGAGGTGCTGGCTAGCAGTTCTGAGGAAATTGAGCCTCTGTGTAGTGGAGAGCTGGCAGGGCTGAGTGAAGAGAGCAGAATGACTCACACTGAGTCTTCTTCTAATCGAATCATTTAAATGAGCCTGTTTTCCCTTTTATTAAATGGGAGAAAATCAATAATGGTTGATCACAATTTCTATCCATTAGGCTATTTCTAGAATAAACCCACACATCTGAACTTGAAGCAAGGCACAATTAAGAATAACAAACGTCTTAATAACAAAAAGATTTACCACTAAGTTTCAATAAATGGGCATTTTGTATCACTGCTGCTTTTTAATTGACATTACTGCTACTCCTTTAAGTCTTAAAATGTAGACAGAAATGAGTTCCTAAAAAGATAGACGTAGCAGTGTGTGGATGAATAACATTTCACAATCACCTTCAAATAAAAATCCACAAGTATATGAATTAATAAAAACCTGTCTTGTTCACTTTTCCTAGCATGGATTTGTACAGGTTCTCAACCATTGCCTTTTATGTGTCCTGATGTAGTTTAATTGTTGTGCCATTACAGATGGACATAAAGCCTGACTATTTGAGTATCTGAGGACAAGGACACATGGTTAACATTAGTTTATATAGGCAAGAAACAATAGATGATGTCCTTTCCTTTCCTTGCTTTTATTGTGCTTGTGTTCTGTAGGAGAAATTGATAAGTAGCAATCTTAACGATACTCAAACAATTCACCTTTGTGACTTTTTTCCTTTCAGAAATATCTGAATTGACAGGTTCTGAATGTAGAAGTCAACTAAAGGAAAAGACTGAAACTTTCAGAAGTCTGCAGAAAGTTAAGTTCAAGTGAAGTGGGTTACAGCTCCCCGTGTTGTCCTACTCGTAGGGCTACAGACAGAAAGAGAGAAAATAGTCTCAGATCTCACAGAATCAACTGCCCCCTCACACACACAGACTCATCTGTAGTTTTCTCTCAAAAAATATGACCAAAGGTTTAGCACATGAATATAGAGCAGGAGGAGACAGCTTAATCCAACCACACGAGCATTTCGCTGAAGGAATGGCAGAAATAGAAATGTAATGATGTGATGAGATTGCTCACCTCAGTAGGAGGTGTCTCCCACAAGTGATAAAGTTGAATTTAATCTGGAAAGATTTTTTAGTATTCTCCTGCACTTCTTTCTGACTTTCTTCCAGAATGTTATTCCTGAGGCATTACCATACATAATGTATAAATGATCTCTGCTGAGTATTACATTTATTGCAATATGAAGTATTTTAAAAGTTCATCATGCTTCTTCATGGTAGCATACTGGGACAAATTTTGAAATATAAGTCCCTTTAGTGACTCTAGAAGAACTTCTGTTGTGCATACAGATGAATGCTTAGGGAAAGTAATCAAAATAACCTAAATCTTCACAAAAGCATACAAACTTTATTTTTGTCTTGTTGATAAGCTCAAGTTACAATACTTGTGTCTGTCCCTTTCATGTTATATATAATATAATGTTTCTTGCATTTAAGACCTAATCCTAGGGAAAAGATTTTAAAGAAAATTTGATAATTAACATTTTCTCAGGATAGTTTTGAATTTTAATAAAATTTCTGTCCAAATTATGTAGGGAAAAATTTCCAGCTTTCAGAGAGGACCTACTTTCAAATGATCTTTTAATATTCTGATATGATATAAACCCAGAAAGATTCATTTTGACTTCAATCCTTGGTTGAAACAAGAAATTTAATGTACAATACATTGGACAGCAGGTATTTAAATTTTCTTTTTCTTAACAACAACAAAAAATTTTTTCAAAACCTCCAAAAATGCAAACCCAAGCCAAAACAAACTAGAATAAAAGTAATAATGCCTTGATAAGCACAGCCTCTAAAATACAAATTATGCTCATGCATTTGGGAGAATGCTTATTCCTAAAGCTTTTTTCATGAGCCTTATGAAGGCTCACTAGAAACACTACTATTGAAAATTTTGGCCTCCCAATAAAACAGCAAACCCATATAATTGGAGAAAATTTCAAGCACAACACACTTTAAGGATGTGACTGCTGCTTGCATTAATAAAGCACTTCCATCTGACATTCTTTTCATCTCCCCAAAACCAATTTCTAGTTTATTTTTGTGTACAGTGAAAATCCAGTCGCAGTGGGGCATGAACTTATGTGGAAATGCATACAGATACTCTCACTCAGCACAACTCCTCCTGATGTCAGTGAAAGTTTTCACCAAGTGAGATAAAATTATTCACTGTTAAATTTTTCAGTTGATATTTTGGATCCCAGGATAAGATACTCTATCTTTGCAAGAGACATGCTGGCTAAGGAGACTTTTGAACAAGGTACTTCAGCTGAAATAGAAGATTTGGAAGGGATTGTCCAGACCATTAAGTTCTCTCTACCCTCACAAATAGTTACATTGTGCAATCTCTTTCTTAAACTCATCAAGCTCCTCCAAAAAATTAGTTGGGCATTTTTTCTCTGTACTAAACGGCTGTCTTTTAAGATTCTTCACTTTAGAGGCACTAATAAAAATTCTATGGACTTTACTGCATATTACTTTTTTAGTAATTAAGTCATTCCCTTATTTTCAAGGGCCCTGAAACCACAGCTCCTTATCATTTTCCTCCTCTTAAAAAAAGCCTAAAAGAACATTATGTAGTGTCCTGTTCTTAATTAGGATAACTTACTTAAAGACTAATAGCACACAACATCCAAATACTGATTAGAGAAATATAATTATTGTTATTTTTTAAACTGATGTACTGAAGTTTTTTTTAAGTAAAATAAGAAGCCAAACTGAATGAAATAGGAGATGTCTTGAACAACTTTATCTGGATTGTGATCCTTTTGTGCTTAGTTTAGTACAAAAATATGGGGTTGGTTCATCCTCTGTGGTTGAGTAATTGCAGAATGGACAAGGAGACTCTCCCCAGAAGCAAAAGCAATGCAAGTTTGATGAAGTCACCTATATCTAAAATTACGTCTCTGTATACCACTTTTAACACTGAAAAGCAAAACAAAACCAATGTGGATTGCTATGCAGAGCGCATCTTTGGAAGTTACGTCATTCAGCTGTAACTCCCAGAAATAGTATTTGGAAGCCAAAATTGAACAGTAAATCACAGAGAAAACTCAGGCACAAATCATTTGGATATAAAAGTTATCTCAAAAGTATATAAATGCACACACATAGTGTAAAGACAGGGCTTAAACTAGAAATCCCTTAGCAGAAAGGGTCTGGCTTTCCAGCAGTCTTGAAGTTTTAATGCAGAACAGATAAAGAGGAAGTTTTTATTAGGAAAAGAAACAATCCAGATGTGTTTCCCTGAGGAAAGCATTGTGGCCTAGCAGCTGGCATCACCTATCAACCTCCAGGTGCCTGCTTTAAAAGTCAGTTCTTTGGGTGCTGGATATGTCCATCCTTGCTCCATCATGCACCGAGGACAAGCAACACCAGGACAACTTCAACTCCCTTCGCACAAGCCTGTGCCCCACAGATGGAATTGCTTCCCAAATAAGGAATTAGCAAACAACAAGGATGACAAAACACAGCCTATCATTGCCTTCTTTCCATCACTATTAAGTAAACTGAAAATCATGTTCCCACTGACAGCAAAATTTTGACAAGTGCAGTCAAGACTGATGAGATAAATTAAATGCAAAGATAAATTTCGGTGTGCTTGGCTTCAAAGGCACCACTTCATTTTAAGCACCTGGGATTGCCAATTACACCTGCTTGAGGCACTCTGTCCTCCTGCATTCCACAGCACTGGAGGGAGAGTGCCTTGCACGGAGTTCTCACTACATATTTTAAAAGTTAGTAATCCCTGCTGGCCAGCATTTTTCAGTTCACTGTCTCAGGAAATTCTGCATACTGTAAAAGCATTATGGTTTGTGACAGAATCAGTCAGCATTGTTTCTTGTCTCTCTCTCTATGACAATTTGGCTCATGATATTTCCCTGACCTGACTGTTTCGTCTTTGTAGCAGCTTAGTATCCCCAAAAGCAAATGACATTTTATACCTTCTATATTTCCACCAGGAAAAAACAGCCAGGGAAACATGAGCTGCAAAGGAAAATGGCACCAACACCAAATGTCACATGGCACAGAGAGCCGACTGAAATGACAGGATCAGTCAGCATCACAGCCTGTCTGTGGGATCTGATTTTATCCATCAGGCCTGGCAGCAGAGATCTGGTTGTCCTCTTCTCTTTGCAGCAACAAACAGTTCACCATTTGCCCTGACTGATCAAGTTCCCCTGTGAATGCTACCTATGTTTCTGGAACAATTTTACACTTTTTAAAACACCCTTGCTGCACACATATTCTGCGATTACCCCATTAATCACTGCAAAATGGGAGAAAGGCTGTTCCACTGAAGAGAAGAGCAATATACAGGTGGGGAACCAGCTCTCCCTGGAATTCAAGTGCAGCTGTTGAGCAAAATGTACAAATGGCTATTTTTTAATCTGGAACATGTTAAGTCTAAGTTCCTGCCAACTTCATGCCAACAGTTATGGATTCATTTCTTGTCATTTGCTGTGCTCTTTTGCAATTTCTGACAGAGAAATGATGTATTTGAAATGCCTCATGTATTCTGTAGATTACCATTGTGAGCAGCATTACTTTGACCTTTTCAGTAGGCTGTAATTTCATTTGCTGCCAGGGATATTTAGGTTGTTCTCTTCTGCCTCAGGTTCTCTAAACTGCAGGTAACAGACAAGAATGGCCAACCAGCCAAACAAGAACAAAAAATTAAAATTGGGTCTCAAAGTATAATTAAAAAGATGATTACACCTCACAACAGGAACTCTGCGTTGAAACAAAGTTTCACCCTGGCATTGCAGTTGATTCTGAACACTGTGACTGGTACCAGGTGAATCCACTTTCTAAAATGTCTCTAGGACGAGTAACAACTTTGTCTCTTCTTGAGTTTAGGATATTTCCTAGTTTCAAATGTCTCAGAATGGAACCTGTCCATAGTACTGACTGAATCTCTTCTACAGAGCAGTAAAGTTTATACAAAGACAGGAGAAATGCCTCAACACAAAGAAAACCAAACCAAAATAAAAGAAAACAAACCCCAACCCCAAGCCATAAATACTGTCTAAATATAAGTATCTATAAAAACGAATGAACCTGAAGACAGATGAGTATAGATCCATTATTTGTGATCTGGTCTTTAGATTGCTGATATTTTTAAAATAGATTTCCTATTAAAAACAACATCTTTGATATTTCTGGAGTATTAGCTTTGCCCTTCCTTTCCACTGGGTATATTATTTTACCATTTCACCTTTAAGCACATTATTAACTCTATCACCCTATCTCCATTCTCTATAAAGTTTATAACATTAACACAGTTAATATAAGACAAGAACACAATTTCTTACATTGTTAAATGCATGGATGTTTATTCATTCTATGCACTGCAGCAGTTGCACATTTATTACTTCAGAAAAGAACTATTCTTTCTGAATAAGTTAAAGGCCCAAAAGGTAGCATGAAACATGGCTCTCTAGACAGCAGCTGCTTGATTCATTACATCTGCATTTAGAAGTATTAAACTGAACACAGGCAGCTCAATGCCTTCAGTTCCTATTCTACTTTTAAAGCAAGCCTCAATAAATCACTTCTCTATGGAGTAAGGAAAGGCATAAATTGAGAATAACTGGAAAAATATATTTATTAAAGAATGTTCACCCTTTCTGTGGAACATAAATAAGTCATTACACCTTATCTTAATTTCTTGCACCATTTACATCTAGTATGATTTTACAGCTCTTCTCTTTACTGTGCCTCTACTGTCAGCACCTCTGTAGTACAGGACAAGTACACAAGTGCTTTGCAGGCAATGTAGAAGTTGGTAAAGAGGGGCCTTGAGCCAGACAGGAAGTACCTCTGGATGGGAATTAGAGTGAGCTATAGACAGCAGGAGAAAGAAGAAGGGGGACACTCAAAACTGACCAAGCCAGGATATCTATTTGTAAGCAGATGACAGAGAATCTGAAAAGAAAACCTTTTTCATTAATTCTTCAGTGTATCACAGCATTTTCTACATTTACCAAAGTACTCCCTTTAGCCACAGTCCTCTCATAATCATCACTTCCCACAGAGGTAAAGAGAAAAGTAGGAAGTAACTACTTTAATTTTCAGCACCAAAAAAAGGGCTCGATCTTGTGACAAGTAAATAGGTTACAATAACTCTTCTGTCACATGTACAGTTATTTCTTGGTGACTTTCTGTTTGCTTATTCAATAGAATTATTTATTTCTGATAGAGGGTGGCTGGGAGTTCTTGGAACACGTTGCAAATTTCTGCCAGACTGCCCTACAGAAAAATGCTCTTGGAGTCATCCAATTCATGTGCTTAATGAGGCTGTGGTAAATAAGGAGAGAGGAAAGGAACCAGAATTTTTGCAGTTGGCAAGGGGATTTTTATGTTTATCCCTTTGTGGTGTTTGTGCTTGTTGGACTGTTTTCAACATTTGCTGAAAGTTTCCAGAACATGCCAATGCTTATAGCGTTTTTCTCCAAGTACAGCTTTGGGTTTGATCCCTGCATAACTTTTATTTTCCTCTGCTAATACAGTCTGTTCCATAGATAGATCATGTGGTCACCTAGAACACAGATGGGAAGAATAATCATTCTTATTGAGAAGAATCTGTGTTGGGTTTTTTATTTTAGAAAATTGAAAACAAAGGATTTTACATAATCTTAATCGTATCACATAGTAAGATAATTGAGAAAGTCTATTAATTTTAATTAATAATTCAGGGCAATACTAATCATCTACCTTTTTTTTTTTTTTCAGACAAGAAACTACACCTCAGTCATGCACCTCCTAGAACAGCCCTCAGAGCACTCCTGAACATAAAGTGGCAATGGGTGAACTGTCTCCATGACCACTGCTGTGATGAGCACGTGCAGGAAACCAGTCCTGGATGTAGCATGTGTCAGTTATCTGAGTCACAAACCAACTAAACCCATCTGAGTCACAAACCAACTAAACCCAGCTCCACCCCTCTGTCTCTAGCCTCTTACATTAGTTTGCTATAATACTAATGTGAACTCCTCCTGGTTTTATCCTGTTAATAGATATCTCTACTGGAACTTGTTTTCACCATCTAATGCAGAACTGTCCATCAGGAGCCACCAAAATGTTTACCCTAAACCGCAGTAAGGAAGGAATACCAGTGAGATAGCCAAATAATGAAAAGTTTTTACTTCTAGATGGAGTCCAGAGGAGAATAGTATGATCTTCCATAATTAGAATTTCAGCATGTTTCTTCTGTGACCCAAATATTTTTTGTAGCTCTCTTGAGACTGATATATCTACTCAAGAGCAGTATAAAAGCTATACTAGGAGTTACATAAAATATGTTTAAATTGTAATAAGTGTTACCTCATATTTTTCACTGGCTGTGCTCTGTGCTGCTTAAACACCTCTGCTGTCCTTGCACTGTTCCCACCAAGTAGCTTCAGGTTCTGTTGTTTCCCTCCTAGCAATCAGATACTGCTTTGAAGGGTGAGCCATAATGATGACAGCACCTCCAGGACAGCTCTGCAAGAGCTTCTGGTGCTCACACCGAGACATTGGTCTGGCTGTTCAACCCCAATTTAACCAATCTAACTCCTAAAGTTCACATCCTCAAAGCAATGTTAAAACCTGAATACTAATTTGTTCTCACTAAGAGCCTGAGATGTATATTACCTCAACTGATGTCACAAAATTTCAGCAGTTCAGTAAACTAGGTTCAGCTTCTTATTAGCCAGTGAGTAACAGATTAATGTACTAAGGTGGCAGAAACAGGTCTCAGTAAAACCAGTAGCAAATGACAAATCAAGCTGCCTTCCTAGGATATGGTATTAATTACCCTGCACTGGCCATCAAGTACCCAAACTCTACTTAATGATGTGGCTGTAGGCAACACAGAAGCTGGATACAGCTGTGACTTGGCATATAAAACTGGTGAGAAGTTAGTGTGTCCTGTACATTGATGTACTGAACTGGAAAACCAGATTAGGGCGGGGGGAAAGGGGTGGGGTGGGGGAGGGAGGAGGGGGGGAACAACAAAAAACCTCCTTTTTGAGTTATCAAAAAGTCTTGAAAAACTCTCTATTTTAACAGATGTAAAGGAAAATTTGGGCTACAAAACTCTCCCAAGAACTACAGCTATCTTGACAAAACCCTACACAGTTTTACTTTAAAGCCATCTGGACTAAACAAGTAATATGGCCTGTTTCTGTGGAAAAGAGTGTGTAAAGAGAGAAAAGAATGAACTTTCATTTGCCACAGCAGTTTGAGTTCCCATATATCTAATAAAACAATTCAGGTGGCAAAGAGCAAGATCTCAAAATTGCTTCTCCCATTTTTGTCTAAAGTAATCTTGAGTGGAAAAGGAAGGATCTGTCAGTAGACTGTGATATCCCACAGAATGGGGAAAATAAACACAGAAGTAACATTAGATATTTTTGAAATGTGTCATTTCAGAGGAGTGGCATGATTTGCAACACCATTTGTAAAATGTGACATCGGTGAGCATGGCCCATTTCTGAAGAAAACTAATAACCAGAAAAACAAAACAAACAGGTTTTGAGATGAGGTGGTGGTTTTATGTTCACTGAATTTTGTTTGCCAACAGGGAGATAGGATTTTGGAAGAAAAAGGCGAAACAGTCTCAACTTAAAAAGTAAAACACATAGATTTTATTAACATACACTAAAGGAAAAGAAAGAAAGAAAGGAAAATCAAACTTTCAAACACCTTCTCCCCTACCACAAACTGCTCACTTTCCCACTAAACATAGAGAGAAAACTACGATCCTCAGTCAGTTGCAATCATTTAGACACAATCCTGCATCACTTTGGGAGAGGAGTCTCTCTAGTATTTATGGACATACACGCCACAAAAAAAGGTCTGGTGGCTCTCAAT
>JBBMKD010000013.1:25624608-25634981 GCA_037834095.1 Argya squamiceps | reverse complement strand
TCCAGAGGCGTGACTAACTCTCTAATTGGTCAGCCAAGCTGTCAACATCTGCTACAACTTCCCTAGAGAAAAAAAATTTATGCTAAACCACCACAGTGAGATAAGAATTAATAAACACAAGAAACCCAGAAAGAACAGGACCTTGAAGACTCCGCTTCATTCTCATGCCAGACTCAAAGCCTTCAGAGGGCAAAAAAGACTCACTCGAACCACCACCTGAATCTCGCAGAAAGAAAACCAAACCTGAGACACAATCACCTTGTACTACTGCCTGACCATTCCTGTTTCATTCTAAAAGTCAACAATGACATTTTCTGCAGCTACTGTGCTTGAAAGGAGCCACAAGAAAGTGGTTGAAAGAATTCCATTTAACAGAAGGTAGATACGTGACTATTGAGATTCTTTGGAGTTGTCCTGCTGTACTTGGTTGCTGCTCCCAAAGTTAGGAGATGAAAATGTGCACATGGAGTAAGCACTGCACAAATGTGCAACCTGGGCCAGTTCTGAGGAGTTCATATCCTAAGCAAGAAATGAAAGGGAGAAAGGTTTATTACATAATTTAAGTAAGGGGAAAGCAATATTTAAGAGCTGTCCTAACTTCAAGGATTAGTATGTAGAGGCAATACAAAGTTTACTCAGTACTTTGAAAGGAAACAGTTGTGGTATTTTATTCCAATGTCAGTGGCTTCTGGATCTATTTTTATCTGTGTTACAAATCTCTCTCAGAAGGATAGTACTGACTTAAGTAGAGATTACTTATTCTTTTAATTTTTATTCTTTCAAAAGACAGATAAAACCTCAAATCGATTTCCTGCACAGAGTGCAGAAAAGGAAAGTCCTGCTGAAATCATCCTTTGTTAAACATTACTGTTACCGTGCCTGTATTTCAAGCCGGCACAGGTAACATCTTTCTTTTCAGTGGGCTCTTTTTTGCTCGGGCTGCTCCTGCGTGGCGATGGCTGGAGGAAGAAAAGGGGGGACTCCGGAGAAGCTGGGTCAAATGAGTTTATTGGAACCCCAGCGTGGAGCCCTCACCTCGAGTGTCACCGTGCCCGAAGACCCTGGCTAACTTTCAGGTGACAACTTATAACTGAGGGTGTAACATAGAGAGGGGATCAATAAGGTTTTACAGGGAGGTGGCTCATATCATAAATAAACATACAAAACAACCATACAGTGAACATTAGAAGGTGACAATCAGGATTCTGTGCAATCACTCGATGCCTCTCTCAGAATCTTCCAGAAGTGGGGAGCGACCCCAGAAATGATAGACAGCAGCAGGTGGCTGTCTATGAAGTGATGGACAGTTAACTATCTCTGGGAGGGGAAAGCTTAGGGAGAATACAGAACCAATTACAGAACTGTCAATGGGGAAAAACAGGGATAAACCAAACGTGGGTAACAGAAATTGGGGTACAGAGAACAAACCATTTTACAAAAGAACATTAACTTATGAATTAAACTTAAAATTTAAAAATGCACTCCCACACATTACCTCCCATTGTAGTTATTAGGATGAAATCTTTCAGATGATAGGTTTGGGGAACTTTGTTTTTTGTTGTCTTGATAAGTTCTGTTTTGCTTTGGACAGTTAAAACAAGTCACAGTCAGTGTTTTCTAAAACACACATCTTCCTCTGTCAGGGATGCTTTGGTGTAAATGCATTGAAGACTGGGATGAAATTTCTGTCTTACAGCAGGCACTTGGCAGAGTAAGAAATGTTGGTTCCAGTTGATAGCAGCACAGTAAGGGGGGTATCAAGGGGTTCTCCTGTGTTTTTCTACCTAAGCTCTCTTGCATCTAGCGCTCAGCTGCTGCTCCACCTTCTGGTGTGCTCTGTTCCCCTGGTTCACCTCCATCCCTGTTTTCTTCTTATGTGGAGCAGGGATGTGTTCCTGGTGCTGGATGAAACCCTGCCCTGCAAGAGGGAAGCTGCGCCTGTGGTGCTCTGCAGGGGAGGGATTGCATGCAGCAGGATCCAGGAGAGTGGTTTGTGCACTCTCCCAGGAGCTGCAGTGTTCAGCAGGGCTGAGGGAACACATTTGTGTGCAGCTACATGGAAACTGCCAACTGTAGTGCACTCTGGGCCTAAAGTGAGCCTGGGATTATTTCTAGGGCTCATCCCTCCTCTCAAACAGCAGTATTTGCTAATTTAAGAGGCACACAGCTCCATTTAAAGTCATCTAGTATGATTGGAGCTTTTTAATACAAAAAGAATGATTAAAATCTGGATAAATATGTAACTTTTCAGGGCAGTTTAAGGGGAAGAGGTGTTTTTTACCAAGGAGAAATAGGCAGTAGGATTAAAATGAAATTTTTATTGGTCTAAAGTCTTATTTGTGAGTGCAGGAGTTCCTGCTCCATTTCTGACTGTATCACTTGGGAGCATGGGAGCTGCCATAGTGCATTCAACCAGTCATTTGATTGCTGCAGCCAATTTCCAGCAGTGACACTCTGGAAAAGGCCAAGAAAACCTGGGAGGAGGCCAGAGTGGGGAACACTGATCTTGAGAAAAGTGAGGAAAGTGGCTCCTTTTGCCTCCTGCTTTTGTTTTGGTTTTGTCTGGATGAAATGGATTGAAAGAAAGCTCCAAAGCCATCATCAATTTGTGACAGCATTTTAAATTTTCCCTTTTGATAATTTACCAAAAACTAAATAAACTGCTTAATAAGAAGGCAAGGGGGAAAAGGGATCCAGCTGCATTAAAAAGTACATTTAATCCAGTGTAGGAAAACCTGTTTTTGTTCAGCACAAGAAAATATGTGTACAGCTGCATCTACCTCCTGCCCTCCAACCTGCCCCTTCCAGGCCACCTCCTCCACAGCTGGTAAATGTGTGTGTGCGCTTCTGTGTTCTTTAAAGGTAAAGTTATATTCTGCTTCTTCCACCTTTCCAAAGGGAGGTATCTCCAGGAATGCTTGATGATTTGCCCAAATCTAGGGCGAATTAAGGGGCTGTGTGCAGCCATAAATGCTAAACACGTCTTGTGATGCAGAGCCAATAGAGTAATTCAGAAGTTTTCCATCAACAGTGTTGCACTATATATTGAAAGTCAATGATGAAAAAACAGAGTTGAAGAAAAATGTATTTCTCTTAGATATTTTTTTTCTTCCCTCCACTCCAAGCCTTCATTATCATATTTACAGTATTTTAGAATAGACAAACAGAAACAAACTATTGATGGAAGGAAACTAAGAACTCTGCATTGAGCCTAAATGCCAAAACAGGAAGAAAGGGCACATTTTTCAAGGAAAAAAGTCTCACAAGACTGATTTGTGGATGTGGGAGACAGGGAAAAAAATGTTTAATAAATCCCTCTGGAAAGGAATAGAGTGTGGGTTTGGTGACTGCCATGGATCTTGTTTTAAACTGAATAGTGGTAGTAACTAATAGTGAATTTATTGGTTCTGGTGCTAGCACATCTCCACCATTGGATTAAGATGCAGAAATAGTTCTAACACTTTTGGTGAGAACTAACCAAGCCTCCTTCTTTAGAAATGAGGATCTTTAGAAATTGGGTTGAGAACTACTGCTCTGTATGCTGCCCATTGCATCTTGAACAAGCTTTCTGTGTTGGGTACAGAACTGGATCTTTAATAGCAACAACAATCTTTACTCATCTTGAAAATTTTAAAAGAAAACCAAATATTAATGTGGAGACTGGTTGTAGATGGCATCCTCATTCCATCTGTATGATGCTGACATATTTCACCCTTCTTTGCTGTAACCAATCTCAGGATTCTATATGTAGATAAATACCAAAGGATTTTCACTTGTAGATGACAGAGTTGTCCTTACTAATATCACTTTAAATCACCATGAAACATAGTGCACTTTTAAGTAGGTAATGAAAAGTGAAGAGATTGATTAACTGATTGATTGATTGATTGAAAATATTGCAGGGTAAACACAAGCAGAGAGAAGGGATAGCACTAAAAGAAGAGGTCACATGTGCAAATAGCTGGCAAAGAAAAAAGAGGATATAGTAAGGCTAAACCCAGCATAACACAGAGAAGTACAGTACTAGTAATGACTTGCATTCCTGCAGCATCTTTCATCCAGAATTGTCTTCAGACACTGCAGAGATCTTGTAATTCACCCCTCCAAAGAAGTCTCCTTTCAGGTGAAGGTGAGAAAAACAGATTAGAAAGATATTGAGAAGAAATATTGCTAAAATCTAGGGAAAGGGAAGCAGAGTAGGCAAACTTATTTTTCAAGAATGTTTTGTAAAGCATTCCACTCATAAACAAGTCATGGTCCTGAACTGAAGGCATAAGATATTCTGTAATAATTTATATTGTGTCTGGGACCTCATCTTGGGAAAAATAGTTGGATGTCTCACCTAGTACAAAACTTGAAGACATAATCCCCTCTGTGCTTTATTTTGGGGCTGGTCCTGTCACATGCAGGCATCATCTCCTTAGCCAAGGAATGGCCATCAGAGAACTGTGATCTCCACCCAGTCCCTGATTTGGACTGAGGATATAAAACACTGCAGGGTATTGCCATTGCCAAAACCTTTAAATAGCTCAGCCACCTCTACAGACCAATTTGAGTGGGACGCGTTCCCCCAAGCCGAGCTATAGGTGGCACATCTCAGAGCTTTTTGGCTCTACGGCTAGAATGTCTTTGCTTGGTGCAGGCTGGGAGCAAGGACTGAGAGAGGTCTGCTGTCTGTGATCCAAACAGATTTATTTCCCTGAATCGCCAGTGACACAGACCCCGAGCACCAGGCACAGCAGGTTACAAATGGACTGGATCCAAGGGGCAAGTAGTAACTTCTGATCAGTAAGGGGGGGGGGAGGAAAACACAGGACAGCCTAACTAATAGAAAACCAGTAGAAGGAAAACAAATTATACCAACAAATGATTTGACAGACATTGGTAGAAATTTCAGGAAAAGGGGTTGGATCTGACAGAACTGACAGCTCTGGGGAAGCAGACAACTTTTGGGACAAAACCACAAACTCAGACCAAACAAGGGCATACACAGCCATCCCGGAACACTACAGCTTGAGCAGACTGCAACAGCAGAGGGAATCCAGCAAGTCTCTTCAGACAAAAGTATAATTTCAGTGATAGTTGAGGACTTAAATATTGTTTTCATTTTTTTTATAACAGGAAAAAATTAAGGTAACATTTTCCTCCTATTGTTTCCAAGAAACATGACAGACTTATGAGTTGGAAGGGTTAAAGTTGTTTTTTCCCTTTGCAGGTGCAGGGGCTTTCAACTCTGCCCCCCCCCCACAAGCTGGAACCATTTCAGGTGGGGTGTGATACTCAGTGATGGAACTGCAGATAGACGCAGTCCCATTTAGAAACAGAGCATGATCATATAATTATATGTACATTCATGCACACAGTTCCTAAACACAGGCAGGAGAACTCTTTTTTTCTCTCCTCTTTATACATTTCCCATTCCTAAAGAATAGATTTTCATTTTGTAGCCACGCAGCCAAAGCCACCTTAGCCCATAAGAAAGCGAGACCATTCCAGCTCCAGCAGCAGCACTTCAGCGTGACAAGGAACGCAGTAATTCAGTTAGGGGCACTGGAGTTTAATACCCATTCTCTGGGCAGGGTGAGAGCAGCTGTGCTCTGCCACATGGTGGCATGAGAAGGGACAAACCTGTGCCCTGGTTTCTGTATTCCTCACGTGCAGCGTGCCGGGCGTGCGTGGGCTGCTGCAGAGAATTCCATGCAAGGTTCTGCGTGGCCGTGTATGGACACTAAGTGATCACACCTGTCACTTTTCACCTTCAGACACATCCATATTGACCTTCCCTACTGGAAAGTGCAGTCGCCTTTCCCAGTGCCTCAGGTGGAATTTCTGAGAACACACCTCATGTTCCCCCTTTGCAAAAAGGTAGAAGGATGTTTTAAAAAATGCTGCTAGCGGACCTGAATCCTCTCCCCCTTGCCCTGTCCCCTACTTCCATTCTCTCATCAGGCCTCCCATCAGATATTGTGGTGCGTAATTCAGTTTTATGCAGCAGAAGCTACATAGTTCTTGTACATCCAGGTCAGCTGGTAAACTGGTGCATATAAATAAAGATGCATGCACAGCCCAGGGAGAGAGATCCAAGTCCTTTGTGCCTGAGAAATGCAAATAACTGTTACCTATGGAATGATTTAAAAATTCCCACTCTGTCTTCCAAATTTCATTTTGCTTAACTCATTCACAATAAAATGCTCCCTTCTTGTGCTTCTGTATTTATGTAACTTTATACCTGAGTTCACAGTAGATCTGCTGCAATTTTTGTGGTTTTTTTTTCTTGAGGACCAACGATGCTTTTGGTTTTCATTTTATCTTCCGGTTCTGGGATTTATTCCCATTATCTCTGTACTTTCATTCTGATAATTGACACTTTACCTCATTTGAGCTCAGCTTCTGTCTCTTTAATTTGTACCCATTTTACTGACATTCCTTTGTCACCTGTGTTTACATGCTCAACCAAGAGTTTCTGTGATAAATTAGGCTATAAGATAAATTTATTTCTATTGTGAATAAGCCAAAAACATCCAACCCAAAGCTGGAGATTTAAGGCATTTGTTACACAACTTTGTTGTTGCCTGGTGAAGAAGTAGCTCCAGATTTCACTTTAAAAAGTTTCAATAGCTCTTGAAAATATCTATACAATGTAGAGGTGTTCCACTAGCAAGGCTTCAAGGATTATTAAAAGCAATTCTATTTAGATTTTTACAATCTATATTTATGCTAGAATGTCCTTTCTAGGTTCTGCAGGGATTCCAGAACAACCGGTAAACTGTGAAAGACTCTTGTAAACCTACGCAGCAATATCCATAAAATGAATATGGCTTAACATTACATTTGGGCAAATTACTTCCTGAGACTTTTGTAGCCTGCCCATGGAGCAAGCAGAGAGTCAAATGGCTTCTGGAAAAGGTTGTTAGAGAAGACAGAAGATGTTAGAGATTATAAGAGATCAGAAGTTTCCTGGTGCAAGCAAGCAGCTCCAGCAGCTGCCGATGCCTGGGTAAATTTTTCACACTTGTCTCCTTAATTTGTGCAAGCAGATTGTTTTGCAAGTGCAAAACATAACACTGAGACATCTCTGTTTCAGCACTGCTGTTCCTTCTGCTGGGCTCTGGATAGTCCTTTCTCCCTTTCCCTGCACCTGAGGACTTCAGCCATCAGTGCTGACCAAAGGAACCCATCAATGTGTCTGCAGAAACACCCGGGTTTCTGGATGGAAGTTACAGGAAGGGAAATCTGTAAGAAAAAAATGTAACAGTTATTCCTGGCTTGTGCTATAAATCAGCATAATTCATATTTTTTCCATGACTTGCACCAAATGTCTCACCCAGTAACTTGGACTTTGTCTTTTTCTTGTCTGTAAGGCCATAGTCACTCATACCAGTTGACAGATCAGCCTGCTGTTTATCCTTTACCCAGGAGTGCTTTATGTACCATGGAGTTCTTAACTGCAGCTGTTACTTGAAATGTAAACTCACTCAATGATGCAACAGAAATAAGTTTTCAGTCTTTATTCAACAATTTTGCATGGGATACTGTGTGATTTTTTATTCATCCAGCAGAGCAATTTGTTATTATCCTTGGTTAGTTCTTCAGTCATTATAGTTTTAATAGTTCTTAGAACACCATAGATTTTTTTTCTCTCTCTCTTTTTTTCAATACTGATATTCTAAAATATGTCTGTCCCTTAGTACAGTAAAACTTTCTGTCTGCTTTTTTCTTGCAAACAATTAATTTTATTCAAATGCTCAGCAGAGACATTTGTAACCAGGTCAAAAACATAAGCTGATAAAGTTCTCCAGATGTCAGTGAAATGACTGAAAGAAGAAATCACATCTGCAAATAGCTGGCAAAGAAAAACACATGCTGCTGCAGCAAGAGAAATTATCTGAATTTTTGTGGTTTGTTTTTTTTTTTTTAGGAAACACTGCTGACCCATTGAATTAACACCAAAATTATATTTCTGTATGAAGCCAGCTTTTACTATTCTTTGTAACTAGGATAACTGCATATCTAAAAGGTGTCTGTTATCTGTAAGCAAATCCCTTTGCTATAGAGAAAAAGCCTCTACTGGTCTTATGGGAGACCAGGATAGCAAATATTGTTCTGGCATTAATCTGCTCTAACCCAAAACCTCCTGCACTTGGAAAAATATTAGGTTAAATTATTTATTAGACAAAATATTACTAGAGAACAGTAAGCCTTTTGTTTAATTTTTTTCCTGTTCTGTAGTTTTATTGGTACATTTCAGAGAGAGGGATTAGAGGACAATAGTCCTGTGATAGTGAACTGCTGGATCACAGGTGACAATCAGCATCAGCCTTGTCAGTGGGCATGATTTGTTGAAGACAAACAATCAGCCTTTTTAAGAGTGCATGGAAAGAGCAAGTGAATATTGTCACATGCCAATAATGAACAGTCAAAAAGAGAGATTTCTAATGCAGAAATGAAACACAGCTACTTTGATTTCAGGAAATATATCCAAGTTCTAGTGATTTCCTTAGTAGTGATGGTTTTTCCTCCTGTCCTTTATTTTTTCCTCTGTTATTCTTTGTCTTCTTTTTGTCATTGAAGTGCCTGGAGGAAACCTGTTCCAAATGTTTTCTTCAGGCATGATGGTCAAAAGAACCTTTCAATATAAAAATCCATCAGCTATTTATAGCTATTTACATGTAGGCCTTTCTTTCTGCTTTGGTAGTCAGAGGGCTGTGTAAAGGTCTCAAATCCCCAGGGTGGCCAATTCAGAGAAAGTTAGACATAAAATGACACATAACCCCTACAGCTGTAGTTGCAATAATTGTCACCTTTTGCTGGCTTCAATCAGCAGGACAGCTAGAGAACAAGGTGAAAAACTTCCTGTGCTGTGTGGTGACAGTCCGATGCAGTAAAGTAAACAGATATTTTGTATCTTCTCTTAGCTCCTGTTCAGTGCTGGAAGCACCTGGAATCTGTAGATAGTATTACTTCTGCACCATGTGTTTGGAGATAAAGCAGAGTGTGATAATTCATAAAACTCTGAAAAACTACTGCTTCAAATCAAAGTCTGTTACAAAAGCTACATAAAGAACAACAGGAAGATTAAAATATAAACAAGAGAAATTGGCATGCACATTTCAAGATTAATTAGAAGGTTTGTGAGATACTGGAGAAAAGTGCCGGTAAAATGTAATCAGAATGACATCCTCTGCAGTGGGGGCATTGTGGGCATGGAGCTGGCAGGTGGGATATTCTGATTGCCAGGAAGAAGTCACTGCTTTCTGGTGAAGGCAAACACATTCCTGGTGGGTCTTTGCTGAAATTACTGACCTGAAACACAGGAAATCTGGGGAAGTTCTGCTCTGATGGGACTGTGTGTTTGTTAGGCCTACATGGGTATCGCTGCAAAGGGTCTGGGTTGTTACCTGGTCCTGTGCTTTCCTGAGGAAAGCTCTGGAGGCAATAGAGCTTTTTGAAGGAATTTGGGAAAAAGAAGACCAAAAGCAGCAGACAGTTTCAGCAGGGAAGGCAATCTTCAAGTCTAACTCTGGTGACAATTGGGCAATATCTAAATGATTTCTGCCACAAAAAAAATGTGGAAAGACATCAGTGTGGTAGAGACTCTAATGGAACATCTGAATTTGTGGCATTTTAAACAAGATGCTGATCAAAAGAAGGATATTAATATTTATCTGTCATAAAAACTTCTTCTTACCTGTAAAGGTGAAAGTGGGAGGTTTCGTCTGGATATATGGAAAGCCTGTGATGGTACATTAGGTTCATGCACAATAAAAATTTGCTATGGGTAGATTAGGAACATTCATGGGTTTGTAACTTGCTAAATTGCTATAAAGTGTACAGAAATTACAATAGTAGTGTAGTACTCTGTTGTGCTGAAAAAAAAAGAAACACCCTGGTGCATATTCCTTGTAGCTAAGGTGGAAATAAGTTCTGTTGTATGTCTTACTGTTTTTCTGACTTTGACTGTATATGGAATATGAGATGATGATAGCTATAGCTGGTCTATAGCTGCACAGATAATTTGGCTTAACAGTGTAGTGTTTTGAAAGCAAAACGAGTGAGAGGCTCTAAGTCAGAAATACAATTTAATAGGAAGAAGAAAAAAGGATAAAATAAAATAAATGCAGCAATACAAAAGACCACTGACAGTCAGAATACAGCCTGAGTGGGATGATGGAAGCAGTGATCCTGTAGAAAGGTCTGGTAGCTCTGATCTTCTGGGAATCCAGTGGGTGAGGTCCCCCGTACTGTCTTAAATCTCAGATTATATCTAGGTGAGAATGCTTGGCTCCTCCCCCTGGATGGAGCATCTCACAATGGGATAATGAGTCATACAGGGGGTCCTTGATGGCCCATTAAAGAGAGATAACTCCTGGTGG
>JBBMKD010000013.1:25572990-25608486 GCA_037834095.1 Argya squamiceps | reverse complement strand
CAGCAATTGGTTTCAACAGTTGATGAAGATGGTGATAGAATACTTTGTGCATATCTTATACTACAACCCAGGACATCGTAAATCCTTAAAAGTCAGTCACAACTCCTGTAGAATGGAGTTGTATAAATTGAATGCACTTGAACAGTTGCTGGCGCCTCCCAATGCTAATCAAGCCCCACGGATGAGAGTCCTACACTGCACTAATTACTATAGTTACACACCCACTCCTTGCCAGCTACTGGCCTCACAGACCCTGCTTGGATAATCTCCTTTCATCCAGCTTCTCCGTGTTCCTCCTTTCCCTCAGTAGCCCAACTGCTTTTGTCTCAGATCTCTGTCATTCTGTAAAATGCCACCCTTTCACCAAAACCTCCTTCTTTATGTGCTCTTTTGGATCCAGGCTAATAGTGGGGGGAGGTGTTCCCCTTGTCCTGCTGGACTTGTGAGCTCAGAACCAAATCACTCCAAGGCAAGGAGCTATTCTGTGGTTACTTCCAAAGAGTGGCACCTTTTGAGCATGTCACACTCTTAGAAAAAACTAATCTGACCCCATTTGGGTTTCCTTTGGATTAAGGGGAGATGTAAAGCCAAAATCAATGGTCACACTTTGTCACAGGGATAAGGTTCACAGGAAGACCCAGAACAAGCACATGGCTGCTCTCAGTTCCAGCCAAAACTTCTCTTTGCTGTACAAAAGCAATCACTATCGAGGACCTGACGGACCACAGCTGCCCCCCCCATCTGTAGTTTAATTGCTTGTCAGTTTGTAGCTTTGGCAGTGAGCATGTTTGTGAGAGGATGTGCCAGGGGCAGCGTCCTTGGGAGGGCAGGCCCAGCCAGCATGCAAGCTGCCCGCTGCCCCCGGCTGTGCATCCGTGTGTCCAGGGAATGTGGCAGCACAGCTGCTTGCAGTGGGGGCTGATGGGCAGGACACAGCTCTTCTGGGATGTCTGGCTGACATCAGGAATCCTAACAGACTGCAGGAGAGCATGGAGCACTTGGCAGTGAGCAAAGCTGCCCCGCTGTAGTGAAGATACCTCAGCTGCACCCGGCAGGACAGGGCAGGTTGGAAAAACTTCTTTTAAGCAACAAGTTGTATGCTATGGGCTATGAGTGAGGGTCCATAGTGACGCAGAGTCCCCAGGCAGGTGCAAAGGAGAGCTGCTTTATTGCAAGAACCAGGCCTTTTAAAGCAGGTAGGCCTTTATCAGTTACACAGTTTTAAATCATAACAAACATAATTCAACCAACCACCATATATCGGCGATTGAGAGACGGGGACGTTCCGAGTTCTGATCAGAAGCCAAGTTTGTTGAGCATACAAGGTGTTTATATAGGGTTTTTCTTGTATAGCACTTATATAGGGTTCTGGTTTTGGTAACAATTTCCCACTGGTTATATATTCTTCATGACATCAGTTACTTGGTAATTATTACAAAGTTTCACAACATGTTCCTTGGTCACTTCTACCCTAGGGAGCCTTTATCTATGTCAATCTCTCCCAGGGTTTCTGCTTGATCAGGCCTAAGACACCAGGCTCCTTTATCAGTTCCATTATACTCTCTGTTTCATTCCCCACAACCATACACCACGATGTGAATACTATGGTTATACAACTTGTTTTTCTACCTCAAATTCAGCTGAGTCACATTCCTGTAGTCCTTTTCTATTTAGCCGAAGTAACAGTCCTGAGCCATGATTTTACAAGGCCTTCCTTTTGTAAGGTTTTACCTATATAGAGCAATGCACTTGTAAAAAAAATTAAGTCTGAGAATAAATATGTATTTCAAAGCAGTATTCATCCACCTTTTGTCTAAGGCTGAAGAAAGATAAGTTTTATTTAAAGGAAAAATCAAATCCATGAAGGAATTATCATTCTAAAAGAGACAACTGTTTCTGAGGTGGATATAAAGTGGAAACATGTTCTTCTCTGTCTTGCTGACATTTCTAGGAATAAAAACATTTGTTCTGTTTGTTCTTCAGCACGTTATTGAACTTCAGAGCCCGGTTCACTTTGAATTCATGCTTAATGAAGCACAACTTGTGTTAATTACAACTATGAAATCTAGATAGTGTAATAGAAATTTCAGCTGGACATAGAATCTGACCCAAGTAGCAAAGACTGGAAAAGCCCTGTTGTGATGCACTCCAGAGATTTCAATTCACTTCCTAATGACAATGCCCATGAATCACTGCCCACGTAAACAGAAGCCTGTTTCTGGATAAGAAAACCCCTTTACACGAGCCAAAGGATGTCTTAACAACTGTATCAGTGAAGAACAATGCAGAAATACTTTAAGACAAGCATGCTACAGAAAATTGAAAAAATAAATATCCAGTATTAAGAGTCAGTCTGACAGCTTTGGAAAGCTAGGAGAGTATTTTTAATACTCAGCTTTTCCTTTGTGAAGATATTAGAGGGACTTTTGATATCTTGGATATCCAGAGGCTTTTAGTAGGCAGCAGTGAGCCTGAGCTAACAAGCTGTGTAAAATACAAGGTGACTGTGTGGAGCTTTGGAGAGAGATGCCCAGGCTGACTTTCCATCTCCACCAGCTCAGGCCCAGCAGTTTTGACCAACCTGTTCTGTGCTCTGCAAACATATCTTATAGGTTCCCTGGCACAGCAGGGAGGCAGTGCTCCTGTGTTACCTTGGCTGCACATCCAAGGTGCTCAGCCCTTCCCAATCCATCTGCCTTTGTACCCTGGGAGCTGCTTTACCTCTGGTTCTGTGTATCCACAGGTAAACTGTTAAAGTGTTAATCTGAGTTGATTGTGTTTGTCAATCAGACAGGTTGGCTGCCTTACATTCCCATCTCATCCTCTCTTCCAGAAGAAACAAAGCACTTTACAGAGTTAACTAATCAATACATGAAGTACATTAGACAAGCAACAAATGTTTTGTTTCATCTAGTGTTGACTGAATGACAGCCTTAGTTTAAGACTAGATATTTACTGAGAACTATGGGAGAAGAAGGGATGAATAGTATATAAAGAGATATAAATTTTTCTAAGGTGTGTAAATACAGTCTCTAATTTGGATCCAGGTTTTAATAGGTGAAATTTAGACACCAGGGAAACTGTGATTTCTGTCATTTGAGAGAAATCGCCTTATTAAAGTGTGTAAGTCTCTCAAGAGACAGTGTAGAGGAGTGCTGGGTCTTTCCAGCAGTGCCCAGTGACAGAACAAAAGGCAAGGAGTACAGTGTGAAAAACAGGAGATTCTCTTTGAATTTTGGGAAACTGTGAGGGTGTTGAACAATGGCAAAGGCTACCCAGAGAGGTTGTGGAGTCTGTATCCTTGGAGGTGTTCCCAAACCATCTGAACATGGCTCTGGGCAGTCTGCTCGAGGTGTAGGGACCCTGCTGGAGCAGGGGCTTGGTCAAGCAGAACCCCAGTGGTACCTTCCAGGCTCAGCCATTCTCTGATTGTGTGAGACAGCATCACCTCCACAGTACCAGGCCAACAGTAGAAAGATTTAGCTTTCAAACTGCAATGTCTCACCTGAGGTAGTATGTAGTAATCATTGTGGGTCTTGAGGAATCTCTGCATCTCTCAAATTCCCAGCTATGCCATCAATTTCCTGGTGTAGTTTGGTCAATGATTTTCAGGCTTCATTGGATTTTAAACTACTTTAATCAGTGATCAAGATGATTCCTCATCTCCACTAATGCCCACAACACGTCTCATTAATATTGTTGCAGGTTCAGTGTTGTCTTTAAGAAATCTCAAAATCTGTTTTTTCCCAAAGAAACCACTCTGGCATTTATTTTTTTAAAGGGAAAAAACAGTGTTGTTAAAAAAAAAACAAAAAGAAAAAAACAAGAAAAGAAAGAAAAAAAAGGAAAAAAAGGGTCTATGATGAGTATAGTGCTTTTCTCTGTATAAAGGTCACATAAAATGGTGTCGATTGCCACACTTTTGGTTTTAGTGTTGCTGCACTAATGTAAACCAACCACATGTCTTGCTCCATGTATAGATTGGCACTGCAAGTGCCAATTCTCCCAGCAATTGAATGTACAATTGCCTTGATTGTACATATGAGAGAAACCTGTTTACTTGAATGTTACATCTGAGGGCTGCAACTGAATGTTGGATAATTGTATTTTGAATTTTAGAAAACTATTTGTTATTGTAACCTGATCTCTGCAAAAATAGTACAAAAGAATGCAGCAGTCCCTGCATTTAAGAGCTTTTTTTTTCTATGTGATTCCACAGGGGCCAGAGAATTGGAGAATTTCCCACTACAGAGGCCAACCAGCAAAGTTACTCTTTAACCTTTACTGTTTTTAAAACCTTTTTTAAGTCATGTCCAGTGTCCAAAGCAAGGCTAAATCTTCTTCAGTAGCACTCCAGTGAGTAATTCCTTCTCTTTTACCCTCAAGACCCTGACTGACTCATTATTTTTTTTTCTTCCTTTAGTTCTCCCGTATTTGCAGTCATGTATTCACTGGTCCTGAACCTTCCTGTCCAGGAGAACTGCTGCCAGTGCTAGGATGGCTGTGGTGAAGCTGTCTGAGTGTTCACTCTCTTTTTTCACCTCTAGTACCAGGGAGCTTCCCAAGAACAGGTTTCCTGTCAGTCCATGGGCTGGGGGGTGTGTGCCTGTCCAGTGGGAATTGGTTTTCATCACACAGGGTCTCTGAAGCAGCTGGGGAACAAGGATGTTTCTGGATGGGACAGTCATGGCCAAAATATTTTCAGAGGGTGATTGTTCAATATTGTGTGAAAATCAACCCACACTGAAGTGCCCCAAAATGCAACCACATCCAGACTGAGTAGGCATGATACAAAATCTTAGCTAATTTCTTGCTTTGTCACGCTTAAATGAAGATTGTAGTTCAATTTTTAATGAAGATGGTAAGATCAATTTTTCCTATGATAATGATTCCACTTAGAATGGAGATATTTACATAATAGTAAAAAAAAAAACCTGTCTTCAGTGAAAATCAGCAAGCAAAACCACTTGTGTGTACTCTAGACTTTTGAGACAGCGTAAGTAAAATTGATGCATCCCACTTTATTAGGCTTTTTGCCTCAACAATTATTTTGACTAAATGCCTCAGCTTTGCCTTGGCATTTATTTAAACAGGAGAGGAATGTATTCTGCAACAATATTGTAGTCTCTGAACAGGCACTCTTAGCTACCCTAAATGTGACTGAAACCAGCACTTTGGGAAAAATAGTGTATTTATTGTAAAAGGAAACCTAAAAACGACAATGCTGCCATTAAACTGAAGAAAGATATGGGACACAGGTTTTGAACTCAAACTTCTGGGCATGATAATTTCAGAATTTCTACACGACCTTCCCAATTTCCAGTCTCTCCCTAGCTCTATGGTAATTGTTGTCTTCCAAACATATGTACTGTGGGAATGCAATGCTGGTAACTGAAAGTTTTATCCTTAGACATAAACTCTAGTTCTTACTTTTTAACTGCCTCAGAAGTATTGTAGGTTTAAAAAAGTAAATAAAAATGTTGCATTCTAGCAATCCAGGCCTTGTCTCTTTTTTGGATTGTCCTTGCAGGAGGATCACCTGTCAGAGTCAAAGCAGGCCATCAGCATCTAGATTTTACTTTTTAAAACATAATGTGCTAGAAAGAAAAGCCCTGAGATCTGTGAATTTCAGAATTCTTCTTGCTGTCCTGTCTGCACCTGACTTCTTACTACGTTTGATTTTGTCCTCTCAGGAGACATCCCCCACCAGCATTATGTACTTTACAACACTTGCTTGTGTAAAGCTGGAATCTCCAGCAGATATTGGTGGAATTTTGGACCATAAGATTTTATGGATAATAAGGTAGAAGGTATTTCTAGTTCCTTAAGTATTTTTTGATGTTGTGCTTCCTAATATGAAAAAAATCTTCAGTGTCTGCATCACTTTATTAGTACTTACGTTAATATTCAACAATTCGGTGACTCTTTATTCTAATGAATTTCTAAAGGTCTCCTAGACCACTGCAGAACTGGTCCTAATGTTCATAAAATCAGAGACCTCTATAGCCTTAGATAAACAATATTTTTAGTATTAAACTTTCCCTAATAAGTAAACATGGCCATATCTCTAGGTACTTGTCATGTATTTAAGGAGAGAATGATATTCAGTGTAAGTAATGAATTTCATTAGGATTTGGTTGTCACTGTTGGAATTATCTCCTTTCCTTGGACAGAGCCTTTCACTCTTGGGCAATTGGATGTCACCCACTGTAAAGGAGCTGTAGGAGAACAAGATTTGCTTCTAATGGCAATATTTTACCATCTGCAGTAATTGTATTTGGTTAGTCATCTTGCCCTGTAAGGTGTTTTGTTGGATGGGGCACAGGCAGAGTTCACACCATACATGAGAAAAGATAACTAGAAAAGTTTTTTTACATCCACTTCATAGGTGGAAAAAACTGCAATACAAAGGAGGATGCAGAATCTTATGAAGATGACAGGCAACAAGGACAGGAAATAGAGTATAGGTTGGCATAGTTGAGGCTCATCTCTACCTGTTCTGCCCTCTCACATTCCAGGTGTAACAATAATATTTTTATTACTGTGATCTGTTCTGTGTGGTCTCATTCATGTGAATAAATCCAAGTGTCCTCCATGCTACACTCTATAAAACATGCAATAGAAAAGACTATTTCCAAAACCTTACAATGTAAGTTTTAGCAGGCCACAACAAACAGCTAAATCTCAGACAGTGGAGAGCAATGAGACAAAGCTGAGCAGCCTGATAAAAAGTGATGCCTTTTTGGAACTGTTATTTCCTAAAGAATGGCTGTTTCTATGTTGAATAATATTTTTACTCATGAGTGACACAGAGGAAAAATTCAGAAACTGGAGGGGTACTTTTACCCACAGAAAGGCGGACTGTGGATGTCACTACTGGAGGCTCTTCCAAGTATTTCATCTGCAGAGAGATTAATTATTTGGTTCTTGCTTGAGTTTTTATAGTATAACTAATTTAGATGGTGATTCCTTCTGTCATAAATATCTGCTTGAAGGAATGAGACAGAAATATACTGCAGTTAAATGTAGAAAGCTCTCAGATACAAAAATGGATGTAAAATGAGGAAGCACAACCAATCTTCTCCACAAACTAAACTGACCATCTCGTCAACACAAAAAATCCTTTGCTCATTCTAAAGATATAACTGAACCTGAGTCATCACTCTGAAACTCAAAACATCTAATTCCTGCCTATCTTCTGTGAAGATGTAAGCTTCACAAACAAATCCACAGTTTTTGCTCTCTTCCTTGACCACTATACTGAAAGACAGCAAGAGCAGACAGAATCCTTTCTTCTCCTTTGACAAAGCTGCTGGCAGAGCAAGAAAGGGTTAAAAATAAAGCCCTGATTACAAAGTTTTACTAATCTTAGAGACACAGCTCAGCTTTTTCACTAAATGCTCAATTCCAAAAGGTTTTGCTTATATTTCTGTGTGAACTCTGTTTTAAGGACGATGTTTGCAATAATATGCCTAAATTACTTCCTCCCTTTATCTATGATTATGTTCAGGGAAGTTATATTCTTTCTTTTTTTAAGGTCAGACTAGAAAGACATTTCAGACCCTCTAATTTAAAACACAGGAAAAACAGCTCCTTGTTTTCCCTCACTCCAAGGTCTAGTGATTTTTGCGTCTAATACATGACTCTGTCAATGTCCCTTTGTAACACCATTAACTCCACAGCACATGGCATCTCACAAGGTCTCGGGAAATTTGGAGACAGATATGTGTTAATTTTATTTAACCAAAATCTTTTACACAGATTTATTTTTCTCTCTGAGCCCCTGCAGCAATTTTTCTTATTCATATATGTTTGTGAATCCTTTTTCAGTGGTGTTTTCATTTGAGCAGGCGTTTCTGATTGAGAAGTTAGTGGGATCTGCAGAAGTCACAATGAAAAATTCTCTATCTCAGGAGCTTCCCTGCTGGAAGGCACACTTTGATTCCCTTGGTAAGCTTTCCTCTAAGCCCTTTCATGCAGAAGCAGCCAGGGAAATGTAAAAACTGCCTGTGGTCTTATTTACTAGTCTGTCCTATTTTTGTTGAGAAACATCAGACTGTAACTTCTAACTTGGGGAGAGTGATAGAAGAGGCAGGAGGGCTGTGAGGGAGAGCTGCTGATGTGGTCAGGGCACAGTGCTGATGCCAGGAGGAAATATTTGGTCACTGCCACAGCCCGTGTGTGTGGTGAAGGCAGCAATCCTTACAGGCTCCAATCTGTACTGCCAGGCTAGAGTCAGTGCATTTGTTGGAGTCAAACTGGAATAACCGAAAATCAGAATTTCTAGACCACTAAGTCATTTGCTGGCTTCTGCACAAAAATCATCACATAAAGAAGGCATATGTGAATCTGTTTTTGCTGGATCTGTTCCTGCTTATGTCTTTGCATCTCATATATGTAATCATTAGATTAATTACAACTTTCCAAAACATAGATATCTACGAGTGTTTGTCTATATGTGTCTTTAAGTGATCCATCAATATATCATAGAATGGTTTGGGTTGGAAGGGACCTTAGAGACCAACTTGTTCCATCCCCTGCCTGGGGCAGGGACAACTTCCACTATTCCATGGTGCTCCAAGCCCTGTCCAGCCTGGCCTTGGACACTGCCAGGGATCCAGGGGCAGCCACAGCTTCTCTGGGCAGGGCCTCCCCACCCTCACAGTAAGGATTCATTTCCCAATATCTAAGCCAAACCTACTCTCTTTCAGCTTGAGGCCATATGGCAGGGAAGAACTAAATCCTGCTTTCTCTTCCTGACTGTAAATACCTTTCCTTGCACTTGATTTTGGCACTAACACCAGCTGCTCATTTCCTTTTTTTTCCATGTGGTAGAGGACTGATGTTTAAAGATTGTTGTAGTATAAACAATAACTCGCAAATAAGTTAAAATGCCATTTGTATCAGTTAAGCTTCAACTTTCAATTTTTTATTCCTAGTGTATCTTGTATGTAACTAGGACAAAAACCTGTGTGTTTTGTGCATCTGTGTTAGGAGTGCTTTCACTGTCCTAAATTGGGAAAGGTGTAGCAGAGTGTTTGACTACTTGAGACATATTTTTAAATAGACTAAGCCACCATGATTTGTTGTATGTTCTCTAAATTCATGAACAAAGATCACAGAGATTATTAGAAAACTTGCAGAGGTAACAGTGATTTGGAATTATGAACAGAATGAAATGATAAATTTTTTTTTTCATAAAATAATAAGTAAAAATTGTTGTCTTTACTGTGCCAAGAAGTAATTCTTTGCAGAGGGTTGTGGAAATCCTAAAGATGCCCTAGCTCATATTTCTGATTTTTCAGGAGCCCTTAGGGAAATCTCCAAATTAAATATATGATCACATTATGATTTAATTATTAACCAAAATAGTTTTCATCTACATATTTATGAATTGTCACAAAAGGAGGAAAATTACATAGTGGAAAACTTTAGACTCTTTCTCTAAAGAACTTGTAACTTGCTTTGTTTCTTTGAATCACTGCAATTTCATTGCAAGCCATTAGGTTTAGACTTGGGAGCTGTGAAAAGCCCACCCTAAATTCTGAACAGGTTCTGAAGGCTATTTAAATTGCTAGAAAGAAAATGCACTCTCCAAGCTTGCAGTGACTTGCATGTCTTCTCAGGTCAGTGCATAGTAGATGTATGTTTTCTATTAAGACAGTGTGCCAGGACTTTATGGTTACTCTGCTGGGAACTAATGTGGGATACAATTTTCTTTCCTTCCTTTTTAATTTTGTTGACTGACAACATACAAGAAGTAAAAACCTAGATTGCACTGAGACATGAGAGGAGAGGAAAGGCAGCCAGGAACTGCTCTCTAAGGAGGAAAGGATAATTAGATTTAGGAACTTTTTTTCTATTAAGAAAACCAGCCTTACAGCCATGCAGACTGGTGATGGACCCAGTCTTGCTGGAGGCACACTCAGCACAGCTGAGTTAAGCACAGTTAACTAATATGTAAGACCCTCAGAAGTTTTAGTATTAAAAAGTGTAGGTGGCCATATTTAATCCCATTATAACAAAGGGAATTGCTAAGGCTGCCCCACTCTCTGGAAGTGAGATGCAGGAAACAGGGACTTCTGTTTGGAATCTGTGAACTCTAACACCTCCTGTACCTACGACAACACAGGACTAGGCTCACTGTCCCTGTCTGTGGAGGATATGCATTTTTCCTGACTTTCCCAAACTCCAGCTGGCCATAGGAGGCTGTGCCACTGAAACAGGGCTGTGAAGGCTGATGTTGCCTCCAGCACTTGCTGTGTTCAGCCTGGTTCAGGGGTTGAAGGCAGAGATTTGGATGTTGAGGTTTGGCTTTTGCTTGTCACTGAGATTGTGAAGTCGGAGATGAACCCTTCTGAAAATTGGAAGGGACTGAATCTTAGACAATACTTGACTGTGTGTGGTAAAGAAGGGTGCATGGTGAGTTTGTGATGTGCAGATCAGACCTGAGGTAATCAGTGGAACATCTTGGAAAAGAATGAGATCGAGCCTGAGGAGCTGACAAGGAGGGGATCTCCAGAGAGAGCAGAAGACAAAGAGAAGTCAGGCTCATTCCTGTGTGTGATGAGATCACATATATCACTTACATGTGCTAATGCAATTCATAGTCTGGTGACCCAAAATTAGGTTTTTTCCCTTGTAATATTTCACATTTTATTGGTGTCATTCCTCCCTAGGAATTAGCAAGAGAGATGGCAGATATGGGCCAGATATGTAACCTTTGCCACTAGAGATGTGTTAGTGTGTTAATTAAGGGTTATGGTTCAGGAAATGAGAACATCCTTAATCAGTGAAATAAAGATTACAGAACATTACTTTTTATGTGAAATTCTAAAATTATATTTATTGGCCAATTCACAGAAAGTGCTGTAGTGACCACAAAAATGACTCTGACTTTAGACATGTACAGATACAAATTTTAAAATAACAGATCTATTTGGAATATGCACTTAAGCAGTCCTGTGGAAAACATGTGTCATTCATAAATGACTGTACAACTTGACATGGCTTTTATGAAATACACCACTATGCCATGAAGGAGGTTTTGTACAACTTCTTCTTACTCTGTGTAAAGTTAGGGTTTGTGTACTGTACTGTCAAAATTTACTGTGCATTTTCATTAAGAAAGGGTTGAGTTTTCCTTTTTTCTTTAAACAGCTGATTCATATCTATTTGAAAATAATTTAATATTCATAATTTTAATTGCATATAGTAATTTAATTCATCGTACTGCATAAATTGTGTCAATTCATGCTTTCAGAAATGCATTTAGCATCTGCAACAAGACATGTCAAGATAAAGTTTATGGTTGTTTCACATAAACAATAAGATATTTCATATAAGAGCATTTTTCCTGGGCTGAACAGTCTGTTGGTTTGAGACACACTTACGGAGTTCAACCATTTTATGTACAGCCATACAGCATATGTTTATTTAATCCCTTCTCTGGTATATTTTTTATTATCCATACAAGTGGCCACAACTGCACAGAATTTGGACAGCTAGGAAGCAATCCCAAGTTACAAAATACATGCTACCAACTGCAGTTACTGCTCCTCAAGAAGGACCAATGCACTAACATGGAAACACTCTGGGAAATTATGAACTGTGTGGGAAAAATAGTACATTTTTGCAGGCAGATGAAATACCATTTTTTACTGTTAAGAGATGATGAAATACAAAATAGAATTGTCTCAGCCAATTAGAGCACAGCTGTTACATTCAACATGATGAGTTTATTTCTCAGCTCTTCAAAATCCTACACTCTTGGTAACATATAAAATATTTAATAACTATATAGTTAATTCTAACTAGAACAACCCCTTTCACCAAACTGGAACAATATTCAGGGTGCATGTCTGATTCCTGCCCTGTTGCTCATCACAAGCCATGTTTTACAGCTCCTAGCTCAGGAATTCCTCTTTTTCCTCTCCTTTGTGTTGCATCCTGACCTTGGAAAGCTTATTCATCTTCCCCCGTCCATCAGACTTTGGGTACTCCTCATGCCATGGCTTATTTTGGGAAGGTGGGCAGAGCAGTGACAGCAAACAGCCAATGCCAAGGCAGTCATTGTTTGCTCATGAATTGCCACTCCTGGCAATTCATCATTTCCTACAATATGGTTTGCACAATTTACAGCCACTAGGGACAGAGATGAGGGAATTAGAGAGCTCCCTAAAGCCACCACTGGAACCCTCAGTGTTCCTGCTCTCCCCTTTACACCAATCCTTGCAGACAGAGCAAATGAAGAAGAAATCAAATTCTATTTCCCTTGGGTCTTAGTGATGCAGTGGCTCCTCCAGCACGAGGATTTCAGTTCTGGTTTGGAGTTCAGGTACAGGAGGCAGGAGCAGATGAAGGAAACACATCAATGAATAGACTGAAGCTGAGTTTGAACATCCTCCCTGTTTGCCTGTGTGGCTCCTGAGCCAGAAAACACAGGTTTGCTTGGAGAATGCTTGAAAACAAACCACATGGTCATCATGCCAGCCAGAGACCAGAAATGGATCATGAATTTGCAATATAAGGGTAGTCATGGCAGTAATCAGAAGAGTAGGCCCAATTCTATTTCTTTGTAGCAGTTGGTGCCTGGCTAGAAATTCTGAGCATTTGTTTTAGAAAGTAGGTGTATTCTACTGACATTTGAGGAGAATTATTATTATCTGTCTTAAGTAAAAGTACTGGTTAATAGCTGCTGGTTAATGTAGAGGCACTTAAAAACATGGGCACATGAATGACAATGCCTGTTTTCACATTAATGACAGCAACCTAATTTTTAACAGATTATACTTTTTATTATTGTTTGTTTGGCTCCAGCATTTATTCGTTGGCTTTGTTAAATCATACCCATGTAAAGGACACTGCCAAATTCATATCATATGAGAACTTATCCATAGATTACAGAAAAGATTTTTTAAAAATCGAGTTTCAATTTAAATTTATTGTTTAACCTTTGAGAAGTTATTCAGTGACACACACCAAAACAGAGCACCTTAACAGAGTGAACTGACAGTGACCCATTCAAGGAAATACCAGGGGATTTAGTTTCTGTATTAAAGACATTTTATGAAAAAGTAAGAAATACAAGACTGAAGGAATGAATTGGGATGAGAAGGGATTGACAGATTCTCTAGTAAATGACCAAAAGCAATGAACTTGATTACTATCTAAAAGTATTCAAAGGACATAAATCATGGTTAGAGGAACTATTCAGAGTGGTGCAAAGAGGGTATAACTGGGACTAATGAAATAAAAATTACAAAAAGGATTATTGAAATTAATTTTCAGGAAAAGCTTTCTAATGGTGAATTCTAATAGACTCTAGAACAATCTCCCAGGGGAAGCAGTAGAAGCTCCAGGCTTAGAAACATTTAAGTAGGTTGAAGCACCCCTATCCTTAACACTAAAAAATATATTCTAGGAAAAAATTCTGCACTGTTAGCATAATACTTTACTTGTAGTACTTTTTCCTTTTGTCTACTAATCTTTATTTCTAAGATTTGATAAGTCTAGTATGAACTTCTAAACACACTGCAGTTGAGATGAAACAGTTCCTAGGAAGCCCACTCATAGTGTGTATTACCCTACAAAGCAATAATCCACTGTGGTGTATCCTCCCATCGCTTTGATCACCCTTTGAATAGAACTGCCTGTTAACCACAATCAAAAATTTACTCAACTGGTGGTGCAGTATTTGTAACAGAATATATATAAAAACTCCATTGCTTTTCAGACTTACCTCTCACTTTTACAACAGTTTGTGGAGAGACCAAAAATAGATGTGCCAGTAGTTGATTCTGAGAATGGAGACAATAACTTCGGCTCTCAGACTGGCACAGGGATGGTGGTTACCCTTGGAATGTTTTCTATTATGCATATTTTCAAAAATCAGGAGTCCTAACTATGTGGCCACTTAGGAGATTGTATCACTACAAAAAGTTTGAGGTCATTTGCAATATGGAGTATAGCCTTGGGTGTCTCCAGCTCCTCATCAACACATGGAGTATGTTTGTTAAAATCTCTAAAACTAAGCAACAACTGTCTGTGGGCAAAAGTTCCATTTCTTACCTCAAATTAAACTGTGAGGTAATTGTACCCCCAAATTTGAGTCACAGCAGACAGAATGTTTCCTTCAAGCCCCCTGGGCTGGCCTTGGCTCTGAATTTTTCTGCTTAATGCACACACAGTTTAGCAACACTTCTCATGGCCCTCCCTTGCCAACTCTGCTGGAGGTGCTGTAACCAGAACTCAAGGAGGCAACTTCAGCATCAACCAGGCTAAAAACCTGCAAGTTCTCCTTCATCAGCACAGCCACCACCTCCCCATGGGTACCATTCTGTGATTTTCTTGTAGACACACATATGTGTGTATTGCATCTATGTCTGGTCATCTCAGAACTCTTCAATATCCTACATTCATTCTCTTTCTTGTTCATCATGACAGTGTCAGTTCTGGCATGAAAACAGAAAATGTTTCCATTTTCTTACTATTTGATACTCAAGATTTTATGTCTCTTTCTTTTCTACAAGATTAAATTTCAACTGTTTTCACACCACTGTAAACCTTAACTCTTTCTGTTATTCATGCAGTAGTCTCTTCTACCTGCCTGTCCAGTCTTCCTTAAATAATAGTTTGATTTTCTAATGGAACTGACTGTAGTTGATCCATTCTGCATTCCAAAGAGCACGCCCAGTTAAAACAACCATCCACCTTCTCAACTACGGCACATTAAGCAGTTTGTAGACAAGGATTTACTGCCAATTTCAGTACTGGTTTGAAATGTCATTGTAGTCCCAGACTTGGTCAGGGTTGCCTGATCAAAGTCTTTTGTACCTGTTTATATATTTAAGGGATGCAGTAGCAGAAAAAAAGGACATTGTAATTTTAATAAGTTTTTGCTTCTTTGCCCCTTAGTATATCCTGAAACATTCAGCCAAAATTAGTTTTATGTGTTAGTACACCAAAAAACACCTGAAACAACTTTATACCCAACTGGGAAGTTAAATGCTTCTGAAAACCCAGGACTATATCCAGATTTATACAAAAGGAATAGGTAGGGCTGCAGAAAAGCATTTTACTCCCATGAAACTTTCTGGGTTTCTGAAGTACGAGGATGGAATACCATTGTAAAATCTTTGTTCCCTATTTGGAGACAGCTTCTTTTTGTGTTTGGCAAGCTTTGTGCACCTTGCCCAGGAAAAGCTGAACTCTTTTATTGTACAATGTACTCAACCAGGAAAAAAAATTCTGCTGCTTCTTTGTTCTCAGCACAGACATAAATAGTGACAATACATGGCCGTGGAGCTTCAACAGCTGATGAATGCACAATTCCCCCATGAGCTAGTACTGAAAATAAGAATGAGAGCTTTTCTTGAACTGTGTCACATATTTGCAGTGCTTCATGCTGCTGAGAGTGTTTCTTTACAGTTAGTAACTAGTGAAGCATCAGCCCAGGGCTCTCCACTATAACCATTGTGCCATTCCCTCTGCACGTGTTTGGAGAGCTCCACCATGGGGGGCTGGGAGCAGAACTGCAGGAGAATTATTGAATTATGGTTCACCACCAGACTCTTTCACAAGGGCTTTTCCAAAGGATGCCAGCAGAGACATGGAAACCATAATGAACAATACCTACTCCAAAATGCAGCAAAAATGCCTCTAGAGAAAAAGGGTACCTGCTCTGATGCCTGCCTTTTTATCACCAGGAATGAAGTTATGAACATATAAAATTTCCTGGGTTCATTTTATTCTGCTAAGTTTCAATAATGAGGGCTACAGTTGTTTATTATTTTAAACCCCTATGTTAGACAGAGGCTTATGAAATTAAAGCCCTTGCTCCCCTTTCATTTTTGCAATGTTCAAGGGTTGTGTATTTTTAATTTATTGCCATGTCTTTTTCAGAGAAAAACAAAACCAAAAAGAACATGCCAGGCTTGAACATTGCTAATGCTACAAAGGTGATGAATTATAATTACTTTCTGAGGTATCACTGGAGTAATTTTCCCAATATATTTAGCAAAAATATTTTTTGAGATTGGGTATGTTAAGAGAGCATGAATTTTGCTCTTCTGTAGCATTAATGGTAACCTCTGTTCTTTGTGTCTTTATTCTCCATGCTAACAAAAATGAAGCTGGATTCCAGGAGAGTCCAGCAATCAGAAGTCTGATCATTGGATACGCAATCTGAGACATGCAACTTTAGGGAACTTGATACATTTTAATTTACATTACTCCCGACACATTGCTTTTAATGCCTTTCTTTATTAAAAAAAAAAACCAAAAAAACCCACATTTGACCAACATGTACAAAGACTGTACAGGATCATAGCTTCTGGGTGCTGTAAAAAGTATTTTTACAAAATGTGTTTTAAAAAGTGTTGCATGGTTTTGGTGCATGGGGATATTGGTTTCTTTGGAAACACCAAGGTCTTTGAGGGATGGGCTGGCTGCTATTCCCGTGGCTGTTTGCAGTGGCACTGGAATGCTGTGAGCTCTGCAGGCTCTGGGGGCAGTGAGGCTATGCAGGAACAAGGCCTCCAGCTTCCTCAGCTGTGCTGAAAGGGAAAACCTAATGCCATTCTGTGCTTAGTGATACTGGTCAAAGCATGAGGGAGATTATACAGCACAGGATTATGTACAATCACCAGGAATTAATTTAGTGACTTAGAAGGTGGTTTGATTTCTTGGGCAATCTTTTTGATATATATGTTTTGTCATTTGGGATTTTTTTCTCCTATCTCCTTAGATTTGCTCACTTGTTATAGAACTACTTTAAGCAGTTGCTCCACAAAGGTCAGCAGCTATTGGGATCACCCAGAGGGGCATTAATCCCAAGACCAGCTGTTGAAAGCCTAGATGAGGTTGCTGCATCCTCCAGGTTCCTCCCAATATTTCCACTACTTTTATTCAGTAATTTTATCAAGGCAGAACCTGATAAAACCTTATAACCCCCCTGAGACATGGGGTGTCCTAGATTTGAGATACTTATTCTGGTCAGCATGTGTGAATTAAGGGAAGGGAAAGCTCCTTAGAGGAGATGTACTCACAGTTTTATTTCCTTTCTCTCTCTCAATATCCATGTTTTTGCAAACATCCTTAATTTTGGTATAATAATTTCTATTCCAGGATACCAGAAGCAGCTCTATCCCATCAGACCTTTTCCTGCTGTCACCCCAGTAAAGTCTTTCCTGGTGTTGGCACCAAAAACTTTGAGAAGAGGCAGTGTTGTGTCCCAGTGCACTGGAACCCCTACCAGAAAGTGGCCTCTGAGCTGGGGAAATGGACAGCTGAGACACAAATTATTTATTGTTTTATTATTTGTATTTTGTCAAAGCTCAAAAGGCTTTGCCAAAGTGAAATAAAGGTCGGCTACTGCATTACCCTCTGCTTTCTTTGGATACACTTGTCTATTGCTAGTGTAAAAAAGCCACCTCACCACAAGACAGACCCTGAGGGGCTGCAGTGAGTCCAGGGAAGGGAACAGAGCTGGGGAAGGCTCTGGAGTACCAGGCTGACGAGGAGCAGCTGAGGCAGCTGGGGGAACTCAGCCTGCAGAAAAGGAGGCTCAGGACGGGCCTTTTCACTGTCTCCAATTCCCTGAAAGGAGACTGCAGCCAGGTGGGGCTGTTTTCTCTTCTCAAGTAACAAGTGATAGGACAAGGTAAAACAGCCTCGAGCTGTGTTGGGGAGATTTAGACTGAATATTGGGGAATATTTCCTCATTGAAAGGATGGTTAAGCATTGGAAGAGGCTGTCCAGGGCAGTGTGGAGTCACCATCCCTGGGGGAATTCCAAGACACATGAACAGGGGACTTGGCTGTGCTCAATGACCTTAGAGGTCTTTTCCAACCTGAATGGTTTTACAGTTCTAAACACTTTTTCAGGGAGGAAAGGAGAGACTTTTGGCTTTTGATTAGGGGTAAAAAGCCCCCACGTGTGTGTCTTTGTGTGTGTATATGTTCTGGTTTGTTTTAAGCAAGTAGGATATATCAAAAAATGATTTCTGGAGGGGAGGAAATATTGTTAGAACTGTTTTAAATAAAGTGATATTTCTCTGATTTTCTAGTAGTAGTTTTGCACAGGAAGCCACTGTTCTCAGTGCTATACAAATATTCAAGGGCCCATTTTGTAAAGATGTATCTCATTCTCACTGCTATTTTGTGAAAATAATGTTTCTACTTATTTGAATGGAAAATGCTGCATAATGCACTCCAACAAGTAATCTAAAATAAGTACAGTGATACATTTTTGTTTGCTGAATATCTTATTGCAAACCAAGTTTTAGTGATAACACACATGCCTGCATTACTTTGCTTAGGTTTAAAAATGTAGGTTTATTTACAGTAGAGAAAATACTTTGCTTATTGTGTAATGTACGAGTACAACCTGAAAAGTTCCAGTAAGAAAAAGATAAAAGTCTATTCGATGGAGAAACACAACGATGAATTCACAGATATATAAAAGAATTAAATGCTGTCAATAAGATTTTAAATAGCTGTTTTTGAATTGCCCTAATGTTTGCTATGATAACAACAACAACAATAATAATAATAATCAGGAATAAGTGAAACTTTAAAATAATTTAAGTCCAGTTCTAAATCTGAAATTGATTTTTAAATATTTACATTATTTTTAAATCTTTTTTTTTCTGAGCAGAAAGATTTGCTGATATGTGCTGATAACAAGCATCATGAAGAGCCTGCTTCATGTCACTAAAATTAAAACCAGGAAATGATATAGGATACTAGGATGGTAGGAACTGATCTAACATAACATTTTTGTTCAAGATATTCAGAAATTTTAATATTAATTTTGTATTAAACAGAAATTGTGGACATTTTTACAGTTGTTATTCCTGCAAATAAATGTACTTATGTGGCCTTGATTCTGCAAATATTCTTCTGAGTTTAATATGTGTGAGAGAATAAAATGAAACAGGATTGATAACAAAAGAAAACTGCTGTGTTGCCAATCTTAACAACCATGTGGCAAGGTGATTGCTGGCACAATGAATAAAACCATGAATATCTCTAATTTAAAAATTAATATAGATTTTTCATTCGTTTACTTTCTAGTTCTTGAACTACAAGGCCTAGTTGCTGTATTTCTCTTCTGCTATCAAATGCAGAAACAGGAATTACAGGAACCCTCAAACACAATATATATTCCCTATGTCCCATGACACTCAGGATCTGTTAATAATCCAGTAATGAGGGAAGTGGATACCCTCAAGATTGCTCCAAGTACCCTTTGCAACATCAGCCACCATTCAGGATGCTCAGGAAGGTCCTGTTGTGGCAAGATTGACTGGAAGAATGAAGGAGGCAGCTCATTTTAAACAGCAGATTATAAAAGCAAAAGTCAAAGATGAAATTGCAAAGAAAACAAAGTACTGAGGAAAATAACCCAGACAAGCCACAAAGCAGCATTCACTTCCATGCCATTTTGTTTCTATGCATTGGAGCAGCTACACCAGCAAGTGCTGCAGCATTTGGTAAGCAGAGCAGTTGAAGATGCAAAGGTACTTAAGGAAAGGGGACAAAAAACACACCGCACAAACATATCAACACATTGTATACATAGCTCTGCTTTTTCTTTTTTTTTTTTTTTTTTTTTATTTTTAAACAGTGTTTAAGAAAAATATGCTGTGTTACCATAACAAACTAAAATACTCTTTCGACCTTTCAAGATTTTAGTTTTTGTTTTCAACTATTTTGGTTCCATGTAGGTTTTATTTTTCGTTTTCTACTTTATAAAACCTTCTCTCAACATTAATGGCTTCAGGAAGAAGAAATAAGGGAGAATTATTAGCACAGAAGAGGGCTGACAGTGTTGTTCCTTTCTCTTGTGCACTACAGGCAGGCAGGGGTACAGAAGAAATAGGGCATCATGTTTTTATAAATACAGTCAGACAGGAATTCCAGCTGGCTTTCACTAACCAAAAGGAAATGTTTTCCTCTTCTAAAATAATTGTTTAAATCCCAGCCATACATAGCTATGGTATAATGGGGTGACTTATTTTCCACTAGTCCAGTAAGATGCTCCAGCAAGCTAATGATTCCATGAGACAGAAGGTTTAAAGCATCAGTTTACTGCAAATTGCTCAATCCATAACCAATGAGCAGTTCTATAGATTTTCAGTGAATCAATCCCATTAGAATTTACACTTTGCATAAGACCATATTAATCTGTGGACACAGAACAAGATGGAGTTTTTTTTCGGTAACCTTCAGCAGCCCCTTCTTGTTGCTGTTTTTTTAAAACTCATTTTTAATTTCTATTGGTAGAGTGGATAAAAATCCCTCTCTTGAGCATCCGACAGCATGCCTGAAAAAATACACTGTCCACATCTACATAGGCACACATGCATCCCTTGTCAAGTTCTAGATATTCCCTTGTAGAAGACAGTTAACATCCAAAAGGCAGGATGAGACGACAGATATAAATTCGGCCCCTGTAGCACTAAAGCCCTGCCCCAATTTGGAGGTGGATTATGTTTTTTACACTTACAAGAATGTGAAATTAGACTGGTATTTGGACCCACAGAAGAAATTCTTCATAACAAGCTGAAATCTCTCCTGTGTGAAAAAGTAGCAAAGGCAAAAACTTCTATGGATGGAATGACAGGACTTTTGTCACACAACTGCAGGGTAGAAACAGGGAACTGAGAACTATGCTTGCTAACAGATCAAGTTCTGGATTACTTTATTACTGCATGTGCCAGGAGGTTTGTACCACGTTTTCCCTGGGCTTTGTAAGAAAAGGGTAATTTCTGCCATTATCATTACTACAACAAGATCATTTTAGGCAAAACAATTATAGGCAAGCAGAAGTTCAAATCCTGTCAACGAATTCATAGACTATGAAAAAACATTGTATTGGCTGTTACAAAAGAGCTGTGGCTGGAGGACTGTTTGTTAGTAGGTGAGTGTTGAATCATCCCACTCCAACTGCTGTTGCCTGGTAGCATTCTGTTTGTCTCCCCTTTGGACAATCACTTCCTCTTCCTCCTCTTCTTCCTCTTCACTGTCATCTGATTCAGCACTGGTTGTGTCTTCCTCCTCATCATCTATGTCTTCTTCCTCGCTCTCCTCTTCTGTGTGGTGTGGCTTTTCATATTTCTAAAATACATTTAAATAAATGAGACAGTAGCAGAAATATGCCTTCTTGCCAGCCAGAGCTGTTTCAAATGAGCATTCAGAAATGCAAATCTGCTTTCCATCATTATGTGATTATTAGGCATCAAATTCATACAAGTTAGTAGCAAACATTTAAAAACCACTATAAAAAGAATGGAATGTCAATAAGTAATCTCTTTGTTAGCCACAGTGCCAAAATTTAAACCTTCAACATCAGCTTCTTTAAACTGCTGATGATTTCCCCTCCTTTTAGTGTATAAATGCTTACAATGTAAAAGTTAAAACCAAAGCAACTGTATCATCTTGGTACATAAAAACATACATGGATGGAGTGGAAGTGATGCTGTATCAGAGTGTTCTTCACTATCTTCTTAAGTAGTTATACATGACAACAAATCTTAAGTTCTGAATTATATCTGATCAAGGTGTGCAGAGCTGAGAACTGGGCTGGGCTCCTGAGTGTACACACACACAACTGTACCCTGAAAGAGGCTCAAACCGCTGCCAGCCCACCCAGTGGCTCCTGGCAGGGCCAGGGTACACTGCTGTGCCCCAGTTAAGTACCTCCATGGGGTTGATGGTGATGGTGAGAGCAGAGTCATCCCAGTCCATCTCGCTCTCCTTGGCCCCCTCGTGCCCCACGGAGCCGTGCTGACGGGCCGTGCGGAGCCGGAACACGCCCAGCGTTATCACCAACACCAGGACACTCACACAGATGATGATAACAATCGTGGCCACGCTGGGAACCACTGGGACAAAGGGAATGCAGTTACACTCATGGAACAAGTCACCTAAACCCCACATTATTAGTTTTTAATCCACAGTGCCCCCTCCTTTGGACTGAGAATCAGGGCAGACACCTGCCATGTGCCTGGGATGACAGAAAGTGCTGACCAGTGCCCATCCACTAAGGTGGAGCACACACAAATGGTGTTCACAGATATCATGAATATGATAAATCCTAACTAAATATTGAGCATGCCCACCTTTGCTCTTTGAGCGACTTAACTACAGAAGACAAGTGGTTAATAGGTGTAGAATCAATAAGTTTTTGCAGTAAAATTCTCTTATCTCACCTGTGTGTTGACCCATAGCTGAGGCTTCAACCTTACTTGAGACAAAATGTACATCTCAAAGCTTATATTTTCAAAGGTTTCAAACGCTTGTGATTTGAATCTCAAGCTCACAGAAGTAAATGCATTGCCACCCTATTTGCCTGTGTTACAACCTTCCTGGGAGACTCTTGAGGACTCAAGACATTTTTCCTCACTGTTTGGTTGCACTCTGAGAAGCCCGTCTCCACCTAGTCACAGGAAAAAAACTCTCTGAACTACTACATGCAGTCAGCTCCATATTCAGTTAAGTGGAGAAATGCTGCCACTTTTTATGTATCTTGAGGTACTGCAGTTCCAGGAGCAATGGGATAACCCAGTCCATAACCCATTCTATTGCCTTGCCCTGCCTATAAGAATAGAAGTCTGAAATCAAAACAATATTTAGGAACAAAAAAACCCAGTTTGCAATAGTTTATCCATTAAACATTCAGTTTCATTTTAGTGAACTGTCTGTACAATGTAAAAAAAAATACAGTCACTTTCTAAGCATGTTTGTACACAGTAATTGTAACTGCCTACACCTTACATTAGCTTTATTTCTTTACATATGTATTATTCAGCTAAAAGGATTTCAGAATCCAACTTTTAAACAGGTGTCTTCGCCCTGGATTTAACTTCACTGAAAAGGTTTCAGATCTGGATATATATTTTAACTCATATAGCCTAAAAATAAATTCAAATATATTCTAATGCCTGCTGCAAACAACTAGATGAAACCATCTTATCTCCAGAGAGCCCAGACTGAGGCCTTGACAGCAGCTGGCACTGCAGAGGCACTGCAGCAATTATACATTTTAAAAATAATACCGTTTCTTCCTTTTATTTACAAAGGAGTGGGTAGAAATTAATATGATACAGAACTACAAATGCACAAGGACAATGTGAACATATATATTACCCTTTATACCATTCAATACTAGAAACAAGGCATTTTTTAACTGTTGGGGTCAGAGTACAAAACCAGTAACAAAGACTTTAGAAAAGGGGTAGCAGGTTTTAATTACAAAGTACATTCCTGGACAGAATAGAATTCAGTGTTACCTTCTTTCACACCTGTGCAATGATCTCTGGGAGGTTTTAGAAGCTGAAACAATGGACCTCAGGGCTTTAGTCTGTGGAGCAGGCTGACGCACAAGAGAAACACTGACACACTGAAATCATTGTAAGCAGTCTCTGGGAAGGTGTCACATACCTGAGCTGTGAACTGCACTTAAACTCCCTTCAGGGTGCTGAACAGATTGGAGAAATTGGGGCTGGACTATCATGTGATTTACATGTTCCATGAAGTTGGAGTTAGAACTGTGTAGAATATTAACCTGGGAGAAGAGAAAAATAAGAGACTGGATACTAAGAAGTATTTTATACTCCAAGCCTGCTAGTTCCATATATTACACTGGGCTATGAAGTTCATCAGCAGATAGGAACACTACTTCATAGATCCTAAAGGCCAAATTAACTCCTTTTTTATGCCAGTGGAAAATACACAACTTAATACATTCCTAATTTGTAGCATGAAAAATGCATTCTAACCTTTCTGGCTGTTGACTCTGAAGTGGCACAGAACAGGACACTTTTCTGATTAACCAGTTTGGATAAGTAGTGATTTTTTTCTTCTCTCTCTATTAATCAGCTTTTATGTATTACCTAAACATTATGAAATCTGTTAATTTTATTAACAATTATGAAGCTGTTAATTGTCTTTATAAACAATTATTAATTTTGACCATATTGCTAAGTAGGTCCTGCAATTTTCCTGGAGTTGTTACCTGGGCTCTAGGCCTTAGTTCTAGGTCAGAAAACATGACTCAGTCATCGCACACCTCCAAGCTGAACTCACTGCTCACCTCCAGGCTGAACTCACTGCTCACCTCCAGCTGAATTCGTTGCTCACCTCCAAGCTGAATTCATTGCTCACCTCCAAGCTGAACTCACTGCTCACCTCCAGCTGAATTCGTTGCTCACCTCCAAGCTGAACTCACTGCTCACCTCCAGGCTGAATTCATTGCTCACCTCCAGGCTGAACTCACTGCTCACCTCCAAGCTGAATTCATTGCTCACCTCCAGGCTGAACTCACTGCTCACCTCCAAGCTGAATTCATTGCTCACCTCCAAGCTGAACTCACTGCTCACCTCCAAGTTGAACTCACTGTTCACCTCCAGGCTGAATTCATTGCTCACCTCCAGGCTGAACTCACTGCTCACCTCCAGGTTGAACTCGTTGCTGGTGTAACGCCCGTTGAGCTCGGAGCATTTGACCCTGAACTTCCTGTCTGAAGTGTCTGAGGTGCCCCAGTTGCGGTAGCGGAGCTGCCGCAGCACCTGCTCGTAGCTGAACATGCTGTCCACACCTGGGGGGTGAGAAGGCAGGGACAGCTCAGGGACACTGCTCTGGCAACACACAACAAATCAGCTGCTCACAGAACATATGGATCTCGGCAGAATGGTCTGGAAATGACAGAGCATCAAATGTTCCCTGGTATTTGATTATGCGAGGATAGTCTTCAGAACTGAATGTAGGTTCCTAATGGAGAGGGATAAATACAGCAGCAATGGTACAGAATAAATTACTTAGTGAAAAAGATGGCCAATGTCCCAGCATTGCACAGGAACACTGAGGGACTCCCTCACTCCCACGTTCCACTGTGATGGTCCACAAGAGCCCTACATTTGAAGAGAGCAGGCATGCCATTTTCCCTACTTGGGGAGTAGCAGGAGGGAGGCTGAGAATCCAAAGGGCAAACACAGCACATCCTGATATCAAGAAGCAACTGTGTTTTTTAAGACACAGTCACTTTTGTGATATTTTCATGGTTAGAAAATCACAGATTTCTGTCCAATTTCTTACATATTTGAGCTTTTGTTCCAATATGTACTTGATGTGACAAAATAAGGGAAAACAAATTTCATGAACTTACCATAGATTGAATATCCTGCAGTGGAATTTGTGGCATCTATATGTTTTCCTTGAAGCTCCCTATGATCTAGTTCTAAACACTCTTGTTCAGGATCTAGTTCTGCACCAATTACCAAAACATCACAGAAATCCAAGTTGTGGAGCATTTCCTCTACTACCACATGCTTATTGGCTGTGAACCCATGGCACAGAGCATGAAAAAAGAAAAAAAGGAAATGAAGATAAATGATCACAGAATAGCTCAGTCTATTTATGTGCTTTGCATCAGGGCTTTCAATTTTTGCCAAGGTGGCCAAACTGTTTTTGCTGATATTAAATCCAGCACATTTGAAGCAAATCAAGAGAAGTGTGGTGTCTGTACAGGTGCTGTGATGATGAAGGCCAGTGAGATAAATATAAAACATATTGTTCTGTAATAAAAGGCACCCAAGAACATTACTGGAAATAGAAAACTGAAATTTGATCTTGGAAATAAATTAATGTAAAAAATTCCAGGTTTCAAGGCTGTATTGATATCAGCTTTCTCAAGGAAAACCAAACTGGAAAAATACACATCCAACATATCAATGCTTGGATGATTCTCTCAGTTACTCTATGCCTCATAAACAATTTTTTTGCATTGCAAAGACCTGGCCATCCATCCAAGAGCAGGGCATTATTATAAATGGCAAGATCTTGTGCTGTGTGAAATTAACAAATTAAGTCATAATCTGACTGTCCTTCAATATGCAAAAGTAAAAAAATAATTCTGTCACTGAAAAAAGAGTAGCATATCAAATTAATATTTAAATTTTCTGATCAACTTAGCACAGAGTGTGCAACAAAATTGCTTAAGCAGCTCCCTGAGGGCACGGACACTGCAAGACTGGAACTTCCTGCCCATTTTGCAAATTTGATGTTAGAGGGTGTACTGGGAAGGAGGGCCAGGAAAGCCTTATGCCCTAAATTGCCAACTCCTGGTGCAGTGAATTTGGGTATCTAAGCTCTAGATATAGCTGTAACATATCCAAAAATGCAGCCCAAGTCAAATTTGTAGGCTTCAGGTAATCCACACCCCTAAACTTGCATATCATCACCCATTTTCTCTTCTCCAGAGACACACATCTAGTTACTGCTTATTCTAGTCCAACAAACAGTGCTTAGAATGATTACTCAAATTACTAGACATTTCATCTGCCTTGCACACAAACATCCAAAAGGAAGATTCCTTTATAGACAGTGATTTTAAACTTGATTTATATTTCTCAACATTCACATAGTGTTGAATAAATACACACATTGCTTAGTGTTAGAATAAACTGTCATAATTGAAAAGAAATATTTTAAAAGGATTATAAATACATTTTATAGGTGGGAAACTGAGATATAAGATTAATTTCTCAAGTATCTCTCACTAGCTAGTATCAGAGCCAGAAACATAAGAGCAGAGTAAAACTTCAACTTTTGTTCAATTACTGCTTTTCACTTTATCAGCACAATTAACAAAATTCTGTTACAAGTCGACATTCTACTGAAAATACCCTACATAACAGAATATGAAAGGAAGAGCAGAAAGGAATTATTCTGAAGCATACTAAATGGACAAAAATTTGTGGAGAATCTGCTTTTTTTGAAGCACCTTCTGATCTGCCACCATTTAACACATTTTTCAATGTGTTGAATTTCTTCAGTACAGCATTACTGTGGCCTGATTAAACTGGGTGAAGTGACTTCCTTTGCATTACTTGTTTGCACCATCCTTTAAAAAATATGAGGAGACATTACGAAATGAATAATAATATTTAAAAGAAAGACACAAACCTCTGTTATGTTCTCTTAAGTCCACTGAATGCTCCATTTTAGTGACTGTGCTGACAATCCTGATGTCAGGTAACAAAATAACACCTCTTTCACTTTCAAACTGTGCAGCTGGTCTAGCAAAGTGGTCCATCCCAGTTATGGTAATCTTGGGCTCATTGGCCTGAAACACCATTACATAGGCATCTATATCTGGGATACTAATGCAGACATCTTCACCAAAACATCTGAAAAAATACATTGATCATTAACTGCATGTAACGCATTGCACATCAGAGGAGTGTGGTACTGGCACTGCCTCAAACCCAGCTCATGGCTCTCAGATCAGTCTAATTCATCCTTGGCACTGCCACACATGAGGACATATTCCTGCACCACTGTGCACACACGCCAGCTCTGGCCCTCTCCTCCCTTCCTACCTTCACAGAAACTCACCCTGAGGGACAAACTCAGTCTTTCCTAAGGCCACTAGCAGAATAATATTTTAATGTATAACTAACATTTAACAGAGCAGTAAATGGTTAAAAAAGTTAACTACATAACAACTAACTTTAGTAAACCTAACATTAAATTCAGAAAGTGCCAGCTAATGAATACAACATGGTTATCTTGCCACGTGTGATTAAAAGGGCCTAATTTTTTCCATTTAAATTGGTCCAATCATAAACTCTTTTTTGGACTCTCCAACATTCACAGGGCACAAAAGGTGCCTGTACTTCTATTTTCATCTGAATCAGCAGTGTGCTTTGGCAGTGAATCCCCTGACAAGCTCTGCCTCATTTCATGCTGGCTCAGGAGCTGGGCCAGCCCTGGAATGTGCAAGCTGGGCTGGTTCCAGTGGGACAGCCTCGGGAGCTGCCCTCCCAGCAGGGAGCTCAGCCCACAGGTTGGCCGTGGCACTTGGGAACAACGGTGCTCACAGCAGGGGAGAGTTAGCAGAATTGGGTGTGTTTTCCCTCAAAAGCCCTGTTTTCCCTGCTCTGGACAGAGATGAGCCCAGGAGAGGCTGTGGCAACTCTGAACATCCCTGTGCAGCTGCTGTCACTGTGCTGCTGCACGGAGAGGGACAGGCACAGACCCTGTCCAACAGCCTCCACCCAGTGCTCCAGGGATAGCACAGACACAGCAGAGGACAGACACACACAGGCTCTTTCAAACACATCTACAGATACTGCACTTGCAGATATGCCCTCTGTTACATGGAACAGGCCTGCTTTAAAAAGTCATGGCTCTGGCTATCCCAGAAGGAACTATAAATGTTTAAAATTAAAAGTAAATAAGACTGCAGTAAATGCACTGTTCAGTCCAGACTATATGCCCCAAGCTATAAAGAGAATGCAAGTACATTACATTAACAAGAAAGGTTTCTTAAGAAGATAAAATCAACAGAAAACCTCCATGTAAATTGGCATAAAAGTAAATTAAATTAATCCTGTAGGTTCAATAATAAAGCAGTATGATTTATCAATTTAATTGAGCCAAAATTCTTCTTCTTACATGGTCAAAGAAAAAAAGTAATTAATTAAAAATGTTCCTAATCTGTTCAATTCAGCTGAGATACAACTTACTGGACTTTAGATGAGACTTTGAGACGTCGTATGCCTGCAGTAGGAAACTGTCTGGAGTTGATGTATGAGACCTTTCGGAGGGCTTGATTTATATTCTCAATGTCATCTCCTTCCATGACAAGGACTGACTGGGAAGGGTTGAAGTGATACTAGGAGAAATGCAAATAATTAGTATTTAAGGGACCAAGTACAGAGTACAAAATAATATATTTTTAAAAGAATGTCTCACAGATGTAAGTTAAAGATTTAATGATTTAAGAAAAGACTCTTAGTAGCTATCATTGGCTGAATCCATATGTTCTCTAAAATACGTACTTGTATCAGTCACCTAAAAAACTACTGTTATATTAATTTTGTAGTAAATTAATCCAGATTTGCTGCTCTATGCACTATGATTATTATTCCTATGTAATCTTTTTAGGTTAAACACATTCCCCATATAAAAGCATTGCCTTTTGAGTCAGCCTAGTGTGCAGAAGCATATTTTGGCTGTTTTCTGTGGTTTTATCCTGAGCTACCTTTCCAAAATATATTTCAACATGAATGAAGAAAACAATTACAACATTTGCCTCCTACATCTTCATTAACGTCAGACACACTAAGCGAGACTCTCCATCCTCATGATCAATAAGGGTGTCATGATTTAAGATGGAGATGGATGCTCACTTGGGCCAGGAAACCCTGCAAAATCACTGCCTGCTCTTGTAGCCCTGAGCCTTCTCTACTCCATTGCACTGAACACAGATCAGTCTTGCTGACCAAGAAACTTTGTCACTGTTGTGACACAACAAATGACTGATTTTTACCTTCATCATAATTAATCCCAATTCCATGTTTTGTCTGTTAATTGGATCAGTAAACCATCTGCATTGCAGAGGAAACAAACCTGACTCCCTTGATGTTGTACCCTACTGTTGTCAGCAAAGAACACAAATGCACTTTTCTCTCCAGGGTAGTCCCTCCCCAAAGCTGGGCATTGATTATGTGAAGATGTTCTGTTAAATACAGACAGTGACTTCCTACAGTTCCTTACAGCCAGAAAGGTTAAAAAGAAAAACACCTCAAACAGGAGGAACTGCAGGGTCCTCTGTCAAACCGAACATGGAAGACTGGGTTTAAAGCATGTGCAGGAAGGTCACAACAGAGTGAAGAGTATTTTTTAACAAAGAGGAGGACTAACATGAATCCCAGCCTGCATACACTTCTTTTTCCTCTCTGTAAGCTTGCAGCAGTAGAGAATGAAATTAGCAAAAGGAGACGCTAGCTAGTCAGTTAATAGCTCAGCTGCCAAAAGAGCTGGAACGCTGCCATAGGGACCCAAGAAAGCCCCAGTCTGAGCCATTTTTGTCTTTCTCATTAAAAAAAAGCTAAAAATAGCAACAGTTTAGACAGTGTCTCAGAGAGCTGTTACAGATATCTGAAAATTAGGCTGCAGCCCAAAAATGTCCAACACTATTGTGTCAAAAACTGCTGCTGCACTGCACTTTCTTAGGTGGTTAAAGGGTAACTCTCCACGGTACAAAGTGCCCAGAAACACCTTCCAGCATCAGTCTGCCAACACTGAATCTGCAAAGCACCACATAAACAGGCCCACAGAAACCATCATCTCTGCAGCTGTCACACGTGCCTGTCTGGGATCAGGTGTGTTTATTTTTGACACCACAACACCCTTCTCTCTCGTTTTCTCTTCAAGATCAGGCAACTGTTCTGCTTTCAGCTGAGATTCCTCCTGTCAGCCCCCCAAAGAAACCCATCCACAATCTCTCTCTAACTGCTCCTTTCATTTTTGCCTCCTGCTGTTGCTCTCACTGTTGGCTTGCCGAGGCAGTAAAAGCAACATCAGTAACTTAAAAAAACCCACTATGCCTCATCTGTATTTCAGAAAATGAAAATGTTTTGAAGGTTTGCAAAAAAAGGCAGAAAAGGTGTGAAAAGGCAGAAAAAAATCCCGTCTTCCTTTCTCCCTCTGCACTGCCAGTATAGAAAGGAAGCCAGTCAAAAATGCTGGAGCAGCAGTGGGTGGTAGAAAAGGGATTTTCCCAACCCCATGATACTGGGGTGACTCAAATATTGTCAGGTTTCAGAGGGCAACAACAGGGGAGGAATTACTATGATTTTAAGCACCACGGACAAAGTGTACAGTGCTTTAATTCATGAAAAATCCCAGCAAAAAACTCACTATTAGGCATACACATGCAGGTTCCAGAAATCCCTACCTGCTCCTTGTATGCACTGCCTTTTAAAAATAGCTTTAACCGACTCCTGTGTCCTGTTGTGTGAGAAGCAGCAATGTGAAATTCTTAATGATGTCCCTGATAGGATGATAAAATAATTCCTTGGGGTCTTTCCTCATATGTCAAAGTTAGAGCTAGCAAAATTCTTTTTTACCTTTGCACTTTCAATTTTCATTTTTACCCTCATTTTCACAAAAGGTGTCAGTTATACTATTGTCATGGGTTGAAACAGTATCTCCGTGCTAGGACCTTGGAATTCTGAGGAAAGGACAGACACCTATGAGGGGGCAGGTTTTGGACTGACATGCAGTTCTGACCACTCAGTGAATGGATTGCGACTTTTGATAATACCAATATGAAAGCTGAAGCTGGGTTGGAGACTTCCTCTTTCTCCCCCGTCTGGCGAGTAGGTAACACCTGGGCTGGCTGAGGAGGCAGGGCTGGCTGAGCCCTTTCCCCCGGCTGCCCGCAGAGGAGGCAGGACTGGCTGAGCCCTTTCCCCCGGCTGCCCGCAGAGGAGGCAGGGCTGCAGTCCGGCAGGGTCGGCCGCGTGTTTGGGGCTGCGGTGGGGATCGGGGCCGGTCATGGCAGGACCGTGTCCCGGCACCCCTGGCCGGGGGGGAGGGTAGAATCTCTCCCTCCCCCACTCTACTCTGGGCCTTACAGAGCAGCTGGGAGCGGCTGGAGTCATCAGATCCAGGGGTGGAAGACAATGTATCCATCAGCCTCCCCCCACCAGCATGGCTTTGAAACATTTGCAGCTGCCGCGGCAGAGATCACCTGACCACCGCAGGCCTGGGCAAGCTTTAACTCTTTCCTGACACAGATTGAGACTTTAAAACTCTTAACTCTTCTCAGAGAGAAAAGGCCAAATTGGAGACATATAAAGGGACAATATGGAGATCTCAAAGTCAGTAAAAGAAGAGTGACTCTTAAGTGGTAGAGATGACGAGTTGCCTTGGTTCTAGGCTGAAAATCTCCTATCGATTATGGTAACAGGATAATCTTTTAAATCGTGGACGATATAAACTGGGGAGATGATTTGTGGATTTTGAGCAAAGGTATCTGTGATGAACTGAATGAATATTTTTGTGCCCTCATGAGGGGTTGAACAGAGAGAGATGAGAAGCCCTCTGCCAGTGAAAAAGTGAGAAGACGATCTCTATTCCCTGAGTTGAAAAAAATCCTTTGTTTTTTTGAAACAGTTCATTTTTAAAAGGTACCACCGCAATTTGTGAAATCCATGGCCCATAGGTAGTCATGGGAAAGGCTAATATGGGAAGTTTCACAAATGCACATTTTCCTGGGTGGGCTGCTTTTGTGTGAAAGTTACCAAACCACAGTCTCTCTCAAAGACTGAATGGAAGACTGTTTTATAAGTGGTACTGACCTAAAATTCTGAGTTTTGCCTCTTTACATTGTTTGTAGAAAATGAACAGTTTGTAGTAGGAGAAAGGGTTGGTTTTAGAAATTAATTTGTGGGGGGTTTTTTTTCTTATTTTCCTCTCTTGGTGTATGTTAATAAAATCTATCTGGTTTTGCTTCTAAGTTGAGCCTGCTTTTGCCTTTTTCTCCCAAAATCCTCTCTCTCAGTTAATAAACAAATTCAGCAAATGTAAAACCACCACACAAATGGTGCCGTGATTCGGATAAGCAAACCTAAATCTCAACAACTACACCACTGCAACCTATCACCACCTAGACAGACATTTGGGCACATGTCAGGTCAGCCTGTACAACAGAAAGGTTTGCTAATAAAATGCAGTCCATGGCATTCCCACTGCGTGTTCTAGATGAAGTGTTACAGCACCATCCTCATCCCCTCTGAAAATCCCACACCAAAATACCCTTGCTCAGTTTCTCAGGACTCATTGTCTGCACCCAAGGGAACTTTCTGTGTTGGAACTGAAGCTCAGGTCCTTTGGAAGTGGTATTTGTGTGCTAGGAAACAGCTTCACAAGTGCATTTACACTGAGCACAAGATAATGGTGTTGGCAAAGGAAAACTGACAATGCAGCTCATGTGAGCATTGGAATAGACAAGATCCTACATATTTGTCCAAAGAACATAATTTCAGAATTATCTGAATGAATGCAAAGCCATCTGGCCACTAGGTCAACTGAAACAGGATTTCACTGCCTGTTTTTCTCCAATCTTGGAAAAAGCTCTACATCACCAGCAGTCATATGCATAATGCTATTTGATTAGGCCTTATGTATTCCACGCCTTTAAAACTACTTGAGATCAAAATTCAATAAATCGTTGGAATCATGTATATTTCTGTAGAAGTAACAAAATAAGCATGAAGACACAACCTGGCAATTCATACAGACTCTGAAATGTCAGCAGTGCCTTACTTTCTGATCATCTAGCTCTGCAATAATGGAAACATTTTTTCTTTGCAGTGTCACAGCTCTTCTACTGTTATGTTTTTTCTTTGCATGATTTTATGGGAAATTACATTGCTTCTGGGAGTACATTTGTACAGTGCATACTCTACCTTGAGCTCTCCACTTCATAAATCAGATCTAAATTTTTATCAAAGATGATGTCAGTTCATCCCTCACCTTTATTCCTTGGCCAAGGCTCTCAAGAGAATTAATATCGAGACCTTCCTTGCAGGCCTGCAAACAGGAAATCACTTTCTGACTCTCAATTTTCCCTGGCAGGATTGTCAGGCTGGCCAGGCTGCCATGGAAATACTGAGCAAACCTGGGCTTGGTGACTTCACCTCCTGCAAGAAAGAGGATGCAAAACGGTTATTGGTACCAACGCACAAATTGTACATATAACAAATCACTTTATGTTTTAATACATTTAAAGAATCTCTATCTAGACTCAAATACAAAGGGTATTTGAGATCCCATTTGTTGTGATACAATGAACTCATTTCATACAATGAAACTCTTTGTGAGTTTTTGGGTGGTACCTGGTAGCAGGCTGTCTTCAAGATTCTTGTTTTTCCAGGATTGTATTCAGTTGTTTATACAGCTAAGACAGCAAACCCAGAGATGAAAGACAGCTTCCCAAATGTGTACAAGGAAGCATGTGATTTTTAAAAATGAACTTATTCAAGTACTCAAACACCAATTTAATAAATGTTTAAGTCCAATATCTATTTATAGATAAACAGTATTTGCAAGTGTTCCATAACAAGATCATCTACCTCTGCCTTTGTCCTTCCAAGAACACAAGAACACAGTACCAGATGAGCTGAGAGTGGTGGCTCTGTGTACACAAACTGCCACACTCCCTGGGCTGTGTCAGAGGACACGCTGGGAATTCCAGCAGTGAGCAGGGACCTCTACACAGCCCCTCTCTAAGAGGCTAGGAGTGCTGTCCCTGACCCAAGGTGCATCATTTGGTGCCAGGTTGGGTTTCACTCCACGCGGCTCCCAAGGAAGACTGATCTTTAGGACTTGTCAATAAAACATGATTACAGTCTGCCCGCTCCAGTGATCATGGCATCTCAATTACTCTTGGGACAGTTAGTGATTTACTCATCCTCCTTTACGAGAATTTTTAGAGCTTGTCTTTCCTACAGTGTTAATCTCTTGAAGTGCATGTGAATTACTGCCTACCTTGAGCCTGGGAGGACCAAGGGAGCCACACAGCAGTGAGCTAGGCAGACTAATTGGATTAGCAGTTGATAAGCCGTTGATAAGGTGTTGTAATTGGTAGATAATTCATATATAGAGTGTTTATAGCTTTAGTGTCAAACAACTTGTTTTTGCCAGGCAAGATAGCTCAAGTTTTAACTTTAACTTGTGTGTGGATTGGAGCTGGATAGGTGTGGTGGTGAAGGTGAAGGTTTTTTTTTTTTTTCCTAAGAAAGTTATAGCATGGATTGACAGCTTGGCTGACAAATAGGAGTGTTGTACACGTCTCTAGAGACTCTGGCTTAAATCAAAGGTCCCAGGTGACTTGGTCTTTTTCTTTTTCTGGCTGGCAAGGAGCTAACATCACCTTGTAAGTCAGAAGTTTGGTCTGGGCCCTCGGGGCCAGGCCCGGCCAGCCCTCAGGAGGGCCACTGCCTGTGGGAGAGCGGCACCTCCCATGGGGAGAGGAGGAGGATTGCAGATCCTGTCCCCCGGCTCCTCCCATGGGGAGAGGAGGAGGATTGCAGATCCTGTCCCCCGGCTCCTCCCATGTGGAGAGGAGGAGGATTGCAGATTCTGTCCCCCGGCTCCTCCCATGGGGAGAGGAGGAGGATTGCAGATCGGCAGTGCTGGCCCTGCACCAGGGGACACCTCGGCCGTGCTCCAGGCCTGGCTGCCGGAGCCTCTGGTCCGAGGGACGAGAGAATCTTGAGAATCTTTCTCCAGAGCTCCAGGGAGCTGATCCAAGTTTGAGTAGCTTTGGGTCTGACCAGCGGTGGGGGAGGGTCATCCAACAGCGTTCCTGAGCATGCCCCCCACCTCCATCACCTGCGGCCTTGAAGTCCTGGGAGTCAGCTGGAGAGGAGAAGAAAAGACTCTGGGCAAAGACATTAACCCTTTCCCCTCCTCCATGGAAGACAGAGTGGTTTAAAATGTGGAAAGACAGTATGAGACAAAGTCAGCAGAAGAACTGATAAAGACTATTGGAAGAATGGATGGAATGAGTAGACATTTCTGACCAGACTTCTCTGGATGTGAACTATGGAGAAATAGACTATTTCTTGTAATATCATAATGCTGTTTGGGGGAATGCAAGTTCTAGCCAAAGGGCTGTGTGTACTGATATAAC
>JBBMKD010000013.1:25540837-25558146 GCA_037834095.1 Argya squamiceps | reverse complement strand
CAAAATTGAAAGTAAATAAATTGGAAGACTGAAAATTTTACTGAACAAACACCAGCTACCAACAGTATTATGCAGCCCTGCCTTCCATGGAAAAGCAGCTTGCCAAGCTCCTGACCTGCTTATTAGCATGTGATACTATATGCAGCTGACATTTCACAGAAAACAAAACCTGGTTTTGAGAGACCTTGCATGGCCAAACCTACAGGATGAATACCTGGCACTTTGTGGAGAACTGTTCCACACTATTTCTGTTTGGGAACCCTGAACTGCATCATGCAGGATGCCCCAAGTGCACCCCAATGAGTGAGTAATCCTCATGTTTAACTAAAGCAAGAGCACTTTCACAGAGCAAATCAAAACATTTTGGGGTATTACACACACAAAGAACACAATAATGTGTAGCCAGTGTAATTACTCCTTTAGGCAGTTATATTTTTCAAAGAAAATGCTTCCTGGAAACACATTTCATAAATTCTGCAATTCAAGCCTCCTGCAACTGGGCTCAAGTGCCGTCCAGAAAAATTCAGATGTCCAACTGTGGATGGACACACAAAGTACTCAGTAGCTTTTATTTTCTCTTATACATTCTGGTACGTAAGATAGGTCAAATGAGACAGCCTGGTGACATCCTTGAACCCTCACTTACGTGCATTTCCTTAAATTTCAACACATAAACACATCAAGTGTTGTTTTGAAGGGAATTTACACACTCAAAGTCTCAGCTCAGCTACTCCTGAGATTTCAACAACACTTGTTGGCCATCTTAATTGTCACCCAATTTCAATTCAGCTTAGAGACAAAGACATGTGTCTATTCCTCCAAATCATCTTTCAGTATCTGTACTGGGCCTCAGTCTAAAAACAAATATTCTACAAGGAAGCAAAAAATTACTTCCAAACTTTGGAATACATCCCGGTCATTCAGCAGCAGGTAGTACTTCATGGACGGCCATTTCACAAGCAACAAAATAATGAAATAAATAAATATGGTGTGTAAGTTGTTATGCTGTTGTTTCAAACACCTTCTTTGCCTTCTTAACACAGCAAGCCAAGTTTTTCACTGCATGTATTCTCCTGTAGCAATGGAATGCGATATGAAGCAGTGAAGGCAAGAAAGAAAATTATAAGATGTACTACACTGGCAAATAAGTTTTAATACTGTCAAGTTGGAAATTTATTTTAAAAATCTAATTTATAAAGCTATTGTAATGAGATAAAATTACAGATGAGTAAGCTGGGCTTTCCAAAACTGCTGGATGGCTTGGTCTAATCACTCTATCACACCAGTCTACCTCTAAAAAGTATTAATCAAATCACAGTGAATTAAACAACCTGAAGTCCTAGTGCTGATTACAGGCCATTGCATTGGAATATGCTTTTATGAAACAGCTGAAAACAGCCTCCATATCAATCTTATGGAGCATATGTCTTAGGCTTTTAGCATCTTGTAATGAAAAATGTCAGATTTTTGTGCTTTATATTGGAATGCTCAGGAAAAAACTGAAACCAAAGTTCTTGGTCTGAAAGCATGTGGTGCTTAGAATCAGACTTTCGTGATTGGCAAAATGCCTCATTTTTCAGCTTTGTCCATACAGGCCTGGCATGCACCTGGGAGAATCTGCAATTTCCAACTCTTGGAACCTTCCTTGGGTCAGCTGGGGCCACTCCTGGAATGGGACCATCCACCTGCTTGGCTGCACACACCCAAGGCAGCCTGTGCTCCCCATGTGCCCAGTGAAGAACTGTCCACGCTCCCCACGAGCCTCTGCTGAGCTCCCTGCGTGTCCCTCTGGTGCCCCTCAGCAGCCTGGGGAACTTGAGCAGGAAAACAGCTCTGCACATCCCAGTGTGCACATCCCAGGGAACCCCAGCAAGAAAACAGCTCTGCACATCCCAGTGTGCACATCCCAGGGAACCCCAGCAGGAAAATAGCTCTGCACATCCCAGTCTGCACATCCCAGGGAACCCCAGCAGGAAAACAGCTCTGAGCATCCCAGTGTGCACATCCCAGGGAACCCCAGCAGGAAAACAGCTCTGCACATCCCCCTGGGTGCTGCTCAGAGCACACCTGAGAGTGTCTCCTCAGAGCTCAGAAAGGCCTGTGTGGCTTCCATCTTCTGCTTCCTGGGACTTTGCTGAGGAAGTGCTCTCAGAACACACTCAAACATCCTCAACAAAGGCAGGAAGAAGGAAAGAAAAGCAAAGAAAGTGCTCTGCTCACTGTAAATAGCACTTACTGCAGCTATGAGACAAAAATCCTTGTGCCTGAGTGGTCTGAACCACTTATTCAGTTGACAAATGTGGTCTGACAGAACCACTTGTTTGAAGAAAGCATCTTAATCCAAATTTAAAACACAAAGCATGTGACTGTAGTCACTTCTCGATGCCTTTTGTAGCATCTTAACATGCTCTGAATCTATCACCCCCATCCTTAGCCATCATTTATTAGAGCACATCTAAAACACTGGGCCTGCTTTGTGCCCTTAAATACAAGGAGCATTTCGATAAACTGAAGTGAATGCATTGGAGAACCAGCAGAAGGGGCAGCTCTGGCCAACTGAGGAGAAGCTGAGGGAACTGGGCTTGTTTGGTCTTAGGGAAGAATAGCAGCCCTACGGTACCAAGGGAGAAGTGACCACAGACAGGCTTTTCAAAGTGGACAACTCTGCATTTTTATATCCCCCACTAAAGAAGGCAAAAGATGCAGGGAATCTTAATGGCATTAGCATTTTTCACTCAGCCAGTCTCCTGCTGAACCCTCCTGCCTTGTTCTGAAAACAGCCAAATGCTTTGTGGCCCAGCTTCAAAGCCTGGGCCCACTACCCTGGTTCAGAGCACTGAAAATAGATGATAATTGGATGGGGAGAGGGGTATTGCTTTGAATTTAAAAAAAACCCCACATTTTTCTTTTAATCTCTTAAAAAATCTTTCTGAAAGAGCTTTTTCAAAATTTACAAGATTTGGTATTTCTCTGTTGATTCCAATATTTTTGATAATTTTTAAATATCTTTTGAGACAAAGAAATATTTCTATTATGTATTTTGAACATACTTTTATAGTATTGAGAGAAAGCACTGCACTGCTTACAAACAGGGAGTTAATTGGAAGGTTCTGAATGACTGTTTCATTATACTTTGAGTCAGGACCTAAGGAATAGTACCACTGCAACAAGGAAACCTAAAAAGGATAATAATTTGGAACTGGTTGGCAGTGGATTTCATATAATATTGAAAAAAGTTACATATATTTGCAATTTTTCAAAGAAAGTTATTGTGTATTTACATATGTAAATTCGAAAAATTAAGCATTTTAGGCAGTTGAGTCATTCTGCCCAAGACTGGTGAGTTTTGCATGAAGACAATTTGCAGGTCAGAAGACAGCCTTTCTTCTCTCCCACTCTGGGATACAACATGGTTATATCCTCCCCGATTTGCCCTAAACCACTACACATGGTTGTCTCAGAAACTGGATCTTTAAAGATATTAAATGAGCTTTTATCTGTTACTTTAGAAACTCGTTTATTGTCCTAATTGTTTTCCTAATGTCAGTCCTCATCCACAGCCCTCTGCAATTAAGGCATGTTAGTTTTAAAGAAGGAAAGGAGATACCTTGGGGCATTGCTGTAGCTATAACTGCTGCTTCCTTTTGATTTCTTCTAATAAATCTATGCCTCAAATTTCAGTAGCTGAGCTACCTGCAAAGCTGATTAAGTGGTATAGGAAAGAAAGTTATAGAGCTGACTTTTTGAGCTCTTTTTCTCATTGTCTATAAACACTTCTGATTTATTTATTTTTTTAAAAAATTATCCCTACACCACCAGGAACAGAAGAAATCACTGCTAAAAATGTCCTGGTATAGATCTCAAGTGTGTAATTCAGTATGCAGATATTCAGTGTGAAGGATGGCATTGCTCCACTGGGTACCTGGGTTACCTGGTGCCTTTCTGTTTTCTAATACAATGAACAAAAATCTGTTTCTGCTGTGAATACATGGTTTTATGGTAAAAGTCTGCTTTTGTGGGAATCTACAGATATGCACTTGAAATCAGCTTTGTGCTACAGTACAGTCCGTCAGCATATTCATTTTGGGGAAGAGCTTTAGGAAATAAACAAAAGCGAAGCACAAACACTGACTAATCAAATCCATTCAGTCATGTGAATTGCTGTATCTTGTAGCATTATGTATTCTACCTCAGTAATAGACTCCACATTAGGACATATTTGCCACGTGTTGGCCTTACTCAATCTAAACGTTGCTTCCCTGGAAATTATTAAAACACCTCAGGGAAAGGATTTGGTATTCCTGACCACTAAGTGAAGATGTGTAGATTGCAGATAGGTCTCCAATATCTCCACAACCTCTTCAGAAAACTTTAAATAAAGCTCTAAAATATTAATATTATGTACCAGGGCTTCTTTTTCGATACTCTCTTTGTGTTTAGTGTTCTACATTTATCCTTCAGCAGCTCCTTCACACGACATCTTTTCCCCCTGTCTGTAAAATCAATACACCCTGTCTCTGCAGTGCCAATAGATACAGTGTGGAAGCAGTAATTAAGGCAGAATGGAAAGAAAATATACTGCATATGGGAAAAGGAGGCATTGATACACACTCCCACAGTTAAATTTACAGGTGATACACTGCAAAGCACTGCATAATCTACCAAAGCAGTGTTTTGTTTGTAAGAATACTGCTGCACATGTAACCTCCACATAAATCTTGTAGCTTGAACTTCAGTGTTGTATTCTCTGGGGAATGGTTTTCCTCCAGGACCCCCTGAAGCCTATATGGTTTGACCCTTCCTTCCTTTCTTGACCTGGTTGGCTGGGCTCCAGATATCTTTTCCTGAGCAGGAGACTAGATAAGGCCCTGTTCTTCCTTGTTCTTTCTCTTGCTTCCCTGGAAACCCTTTGAGAATAAAGCCTTGGAAATAATCCCAGGAGGTAAGAGCCTCTTTTGAATCTTTTTTCTTGTCCCTGAGATATCCCTCCAAGGGACTGAGCTAGCCAAACAGCCCCGGGGGGCTGCAGGGGGATATTTCACCTCAGCCTACACAGCCCTGCTCAAAAATGATCACAGAGTCTCCCTGAGCAAGCTGCAGAATTATGACACTGAAGGAAAAACCCAACCAGCCAGACTGCTTTGCTCTGGATGAGCTTTTCTGCTTTTGAGACTGGAGCATCTCCACTCTTCCAAGCGTCAGCAGTAGTGGCTGTAGGATGGAGTAATTTGTACTCCTTGCTGAGGAAGCTGTTCCACAGATATCAGAGCTGTATCAGAACTTGGATGTCTCTAGTACAGATGCTGATGTGATGTTACAGCTCTGTGTGCAGGGAGTTGTTTTGGAAAATTAAATAACCATTCCTCTATAGCTGCATTTGTAAAGGACTATGTGTGAACAGCCATAGAATAAAGGAGATGAGCACTATGCAAATTAATCCCTTCTTTCTGGAACCTCAGCTCAGTATCAGAAGAACATTACCCAGAGAAGGGACCCAAAGAGACTTCCCTGCTCCTTATGGAAGTCTCAAGCAAGTTATTGCTTCCTCACAGGAGTTTTGGTGAAGAATCTGGAAACAGTTTGTATTTCCTGCCAAAGGGCTGGGAAGCACTTCCTTGCTCTTAAAATCTCACTAATTGAAAGGATAATGCAGCCTCATGCTTATTGATTTTAAATGAGAATTTGTGTACCTTATAAAACAATATTTCTTCAATATGACTATTCAGTTGAATAGTCTAGGAAAATGTCCATAAGAAAAATTGGAATTTCTTGTGTACCTGCTCAAGTATCGAAATAAGCATGTATCTAATAAGAACTAAGTATGCAAATAAGTGTGTATCTAATCACAGTCTTCTTCCCAAACCGATACTTTCAACTATTTACTCACTGTTAAGTACATTTTTTTCTTCTGCTTAATATTTATTAGATTTATTATTATTATTAGATCTATTATTAGATTCAGACATTTTCTTTCACTTAAAAAACCAGATTTTCACAGACTATTCAGGAAACAACCCTAAGATTTGATATTTTTAGGAAAATATGGATAGAATATTTTGTTAAAATACCTTGAGTCCTGCAATTTATTACTCAATATGGTTCATTTAACATGACAAACAGAAGTGTGGATGTCCATTAAATCACAAAAAATTTGGGGAGGAAAGTTCTATCTTTTAACAATTTTTCTTTTCTCTTGGTAAATACCCCAACAATACCAATTCATCCAAACTAATTCCTGAACTACATTTATATAGCAAGTTTGCCAAGTATCTTTCTTTGTAGCTACAGATGTTCCCATAGGAAACGCCTTGTTGTATTTTATCAGAAATTCTTCTTTAATTTGTAGTGACAAATAAAATGGATTATTTTTTCCCTTCATGTCCATTCAAATGAATGCAGAAGGAAAAGCAAGCACCTAAAACAGGTGAGCCTGTGTTTAGCATGCGACTTCCAGATGTAAGAAATGTTTTGATCTTTGATTTTCCTGCAATTAAAAACCTGAATCTTGCAGAACTCTGCAGTGTGTTTTATTTGGAGGTTGACTGACATAGCCAATGTCTTTCATCTCAAAAAAGAAGGTGACCACAGATACTGCAAGTCACCCTGTAGCAACTGGGGGAAATTTCTCATTACTGTGAGTTAGTTTTATTCTGGTTTGTGTGTCATCCTTGGTGTAAAAGAGTTACATATACAAATCTGTCTGTGAGTTTTCCAAGATTTATTATCTGGCTTTGCCTGGGCTTGCTGCCCCATATGCTGGAGAGAGGACATTGATTGTGGCACTGTTAGCCAGTGTTCTCACTCCCAGTGCTGCTGGCGCTCTGCAGGCAGAGCAGATCACTGCCTTGCACCTCAGCATCCCCTGCCCCTTTCACAATCCTAGCAGCCACTCTGTTATTCCAGCACTTAATGAAGCCAGCTTCATTCCAACCACACATGACATTTGAGTCCTCTGCAAATGAGCCTTCACTGTGTAAAAACAGAAAGGATTTAAGAAATCTCAGGGTAAACTTCTATTCACTGACTGTAGAAAAATAAAGAACAGGGAAATACTAAAAGACATCTCTTAGTTTCTTATTCTGCAGTCCCCTGATGAGATCTTGCATGGCAAAAGTGCTGGCCCTTTTCCACCAGAAACCACTCTCACTTGAAATTTATCTGGCTGTTTCCCTGCACAGACTGGTCTCCTGATTTAGTCTTAGAAGAAACTTCACATCTCTGTCCCATACCTGAAGACTTTTACATTACTGTGAGAAGGGGAGATGGTAAAAACAATTCCTTGGTGCAGTTCTTTAGAGCTTTTAGTGGTACATATATACATATCAGTGTATGAGATATACATATGTATATGCATACATACACACAAATTTTGGGGTTTTTAATTAAAAACTAGAGTGAAACATTTGAAAACAGGGTTGTAGAATAGTTACGTATTTCTAAAGCTTTAAAGTAAAAAGGGAACACTGTTTTTAGAAAGTCAACACTGTACAATCACTGAAATTAATAAACTCAAAACAGCTCATATCCATGTGAATATTTTCTTAGACCAATTTGTACTATTCTAGTTGTAAATGTTCTAGTTGTAAATATTTCAGGGGTACTTTCAATAGCTCCTATTAGAATAAATTTATTTAAAAACTATTAAAGAAAGAGAAATTATCAGAGCATACAAAGATGGAAAAACATTTTCAGAAACTAAGTATTTAATAACTGAGTTGGACTCAAATTGAAACTAAACTATTGAAGTGATACACGGCTAATGAAAACTGATACTTGTTAACTCCACTATTAAAGTTATATTGCTATTCCTTAAGCTACCAAATAACAACAAAGTCTTGGTAGGTAATAGAAGGGTAAATAATTTATATAAACTGTTATAGTGTTCGCATAACAAAATTTCTGTGGGATTAGGATGGATGTTGGCTCTTCTTCACCAGCAAGGAATTTTTTACTGGCCATTAATCTCTCTCTTGCTCTCACTGCCTCAGGTAAATAAACCCAGTTAACATTATTTGACTGTGGTGCTCTGGATTGGGCCATCCCTCTTTCCAGGCTTTCTGGGCTGAAGGCTGGTCTCCAAAGGAGAGTTAGAATGGGAGCAGGGCAGTGCCTCCTGTTCCAGAAGCAATATTCCCTTCTGAAGCTGTCAGAAACTTATACCCAATGAAGGGAGCAGCACCGCTGCCAGTAGAAGTGAGAGAGCCAGGAGGAGACCAGACCATTTAATATGTTTTTCAGGTTCCTCTACTGTTGTTTAAAAAAGTAAACGACAAACCAATTAATTTCTATTTTATCTGCTCTTTGTTCTTGTAATATTTCACTACTTCTAACAGGAAGCTTTACTGAACAGTAACTCTTCCTGGTGTATTATTTCCCTTTTTTTCTCTTTTTAAAAATCCCCTTTATTTTTCTATTAATTAACACCTTTCAATCACAAATTAACAAGAGACAGAAAAGTCCCCTGATGTCAGGGTATAAAATGAACAAATAAAACCATTAAGGATAATGCAAAGATCTTTGCTTCAGAGAAGCAGGATGGCCACTGCCAGTTTGGATTTGACCTTGGAAATCTACAGCTGAGGAGAGCAGGAAAAGCAAGGGAAGAGAGGTACCTCCCACCACAGATGCTGCAGCTTGTCAGGCTCAATAAAATATTGCCTCGCTCCTATCAGGGTGTAAAACTACTCCTATCTAAATGGAAAGAATGATCAATATTCTGAGATGAATGCACTTTTTACCGAGTAATGAAACATGAGGACTTTTTTTAGATCAACTTGAAACAACTGAATCTGAGGAATAAAAAAGATCAACAAAAGTCTCAGCCAGAAAAGTTTAATTTCCTGCCTCCCAATTTAAAGGGCTTCTATGACTGTTTCATTTATATGCTAGATACTGATCAATACTGTGATTTTTCAGTATAAATTTTCTGTTAAATATCTCTTTAAAGAAGCTAATATAAATGTTATGTACCCAAATGTGTATATATATGATCAGAGATGAAAATATGCAAAAACTTGGGTAGATCATGTCTTTGGGGGTTAGTCACAAACAAAACACATTTACCACTTAGCAAATAAGAATAATATTAAGGAGAACTATGAAACCCACCAGATCCTTTGAGGTCCTACCTAACTGAAATGGCCCAAATACCTCCTTTGTTTCCTAACCTGAGACCTGATATTTGATTGACATTATTTATTGGAGTATTCGATTAATTTTTAAAATTTTGACTATTAATGCATTTATAAAGCATGAAAGTGTTTTCTTTCCAAATGGCACCCATTATGTTCCTGAGGGCATCACTGGGAAGGGAGCACAGAGATTAGGGATGTTTTCATGAACATCGAGGCACAAACTGTGTCAGTCTTATTTTCTTGCTTTATTGATGTCCTCTCCAAAACTGAAAAGGTGTGGGCTTTTGAACAACCTGCCTTCAAAGGGAGCTGAAATGAGCTTTTGGTCTGTGTGTTTGTTCCCTCTTCAAGACAGCACACATAGAATTCTACTTAATTTCACTCATGAGGCCTCATCATCCATCTTTGAATTTTACCTGGAATTTAAACCACTTTCTCTCATCTCCAGGATCTGCCGTCGTAGGTGACACATGCAGGGATTCTGCCTGTTAGATATTTCTATAAGGAGATTTGCAACAAACTTATTTTTCACTCTTTGGAGAGTTCTGTCTAAAAATAGAATTGTGGTCATATACCAAATGAAATGCCCATTTAACAGGCCTGCTGAAACACACATTATTTGCTAGAAAACCAAGTAAATAATTTTCAGCTTATTAATAATACTTAATCATAACACGGACTTAATTAAAAAAACCCAAATGCTATGAGCGTTAATATAAAACAAGCCCTGCTATTCTTTGCCATTGGCTCACAAATATTAATATATAGAGGGTTTATTCAGTTTGCTTTCTGGAAACCTGGCTGAAATGCTAATACTCAAATGTTTAAAGTCAGGCATCTGGACTGCCTGCTGCTCCAAGGACTGAGACAACTGAGAGGTGTGGCCACACTCCTGAAGATTTTTGTCTCTCTGAGCATCAGGAGGCTGCATGAAGAAAAAGGAGGCTGTCCACTGTTCAAAGCAGGATGATACATCCTTCCCTTGCTGCTGGTGTCCGAACAAATAAAATACTTGGTTCGGGGAGCCTTTAGGATGTTATAAAGGCACAAAGAATGGGATTAATGCAAACTAGACTGCAGAGACAAAGAAAACAGGGTAGCTGACGCTTGTTTGCTTTGGAGGGAAAACACTTGTACTCAGCTCTGAAAACACTGCCTGAAGAGAGCTCCTGTCTCGTCCTTCCCACACAATCCCACCTACACACATCACTCACTTTGTCAGACCAAAGGACTACAGTCCCTTATCAATCCGCATCCCACAGGAAGTGTTATGTGCTGGCATTAATTAATTAAATAAACATCCAGACTTGATGCCTGAGTTCTCAGCTCCCATCTGGGAAACACTGGGGTTCCCAGGCTGGTCTGCACACACAAGAAAGCACATCTGGATCCTGCCTGGGGCTGCAGACCTATCCTTTGCTGGCTCTTTGAAGGCTCTCATCACTTGGCAAATCCCTCTTTGAAGGCTCTGATCTCTGAAGGAAGTGCTGAGACTGCTTGCAAGGGTTGCTTTTAATGTGCTCAGCAAAGGCAGATGGAGCTGACACAGGTGTTAAACACCTCTCACAATTTCCACGTTTTGGGAGAGGTAATTTACTTGAAAGATTATTTTCTCTGTTGAAAGTGCACAGTGCAAATCAGGGATGAAAGAATCCTGCTCTTACACAAGTCTCACACTGAACTGAGAGGATCTCTCCAGGGAAGCGTGGGGGGAATCTCGTGCAGGCCAGAGCGCACTGCTGTGGCAAGTCTGGATACTGCAGCAGTCTGAGCTGGAGACAGCTACAGCAGCACAAAGGCACAGCAGAAATAGGTGCTCCTTCCCCATGCAGATTAGTCTGGGATTTACTTGCGTTCCAGCAGGCAATTAGGATATAATGCAGGGGAAAAGCAAATGCTATTTTTTCAATGCAGCTAAAAGGTGGCAATGAGTCATACTTGGCTACCTTAATAATTTCTGTAAAATTATGGTAAAAGAACGGTTGTGTGTCCATGCTGCTGTATTTATACATAGAGATAAGTCAGGAAATCATACAACCCAAATATTATGCATAGCCTCTTTAATGAAATGAGGACTGCTAGGACTTTAATTACAGAGCTGGCATTTTGCATACAGACTAATTATATGCTATATACCATAGGAAGGTAATTAGTTATCAGCTGTATTTGTGACTTTGCCAGAGAATGCTGTTATTTCGTCAATATGCAGCTTGCTTTTAGTACTAATCATGATCATGTTCTTAATGCTTTTATTGGAGGAAACAAGTCAGCATTGAGGGTCTGCATCTCAGAGTAGTTCTGGGTTGATGTTAGGGACATGAAACAAATAGACTATGACAAGACATTTTCAATATCAGTGTTGCACAAGCCCTTAAAGTTTTATGGATCTCATTAAAGTATTTGTTTAAACGTTCAAACATTTATTCACAATTGAGCTGTTTGAAATTTTCTCAGTGAAACACTGTTTTGCTGACTGGTAAATGGGTGCTGAAATTACTATTATTAGAAATGGGACAACAGGTTCTTCAAGTTAAAAAAAAAATTGGAAAATCTTCCTTTTTAGTTTTGCCAAATAGGTCAGGTGCCTGCTTTCAAAATTGTAAACAGCTTGAAGAAAAATCTGAATATTAAGGACAAAAATTCCAACATGCTCCCCTAAATTATGTAATAACAGACCCAGAACAAGTCATATGGAAGTCTTACATGACATGAAACAACTGTAACTGCAGAAATAAAGACAATAGGTGAATTGTCTGCTGTCAGTGATTGAAGAGACGGGGTCTCCATGGTTTGCATGCATGAAGCCAATTTTATTGATTCCAGAGCTCAGTATTTATACTTTTTCAGCTACAGCTAAAAAGAACTACTTGCTAGGCCATAAGGACTATAACAACCATATCTGTTTCTTAGTAACATTACTTAACTAAAGGCTAGCACAGACTTGCACAGGCCTGTACTGTCTTGCATGGTTTGTTATAAACAAAGCACGCCGTTGTCTTTTGCTCCCTTCTTCAGGGTTCTGCCTTGACTTGCCAGGGCCTGTGGCCCACCAAAGTTAGCACGTCCACTTCTGACACAAGTTCAGCAGTACTCTGAGTCCTGCTTTCTAGCTGTATTCCCACAGTCACAGCCAGCTGTGAGCTGCATATTTCTGAAATCCAAGCACAATTAGTCCATTTGGGCTAGGAAGTGACAGTCAAGGAGAGCAAGAGCAGTTCTGCTCTTGCAGGAAGGAATCCAAGTATGACATAAATGTGTCATTACCTGAAGGCAGCTGGACATCTCCTGTCACCTTTGCACACACAGGACTACATATGGTCTCTTATTGCACACACTCTAGAGTCAGATTAATAACATCATTTTATGTTTGAATTGTAATACACTTAACTGTTATCCCAGTTCTTCTTCTATGTACTTTAGCCGAGCACTGGGTGATAAGTTACTGCAAGAATTTTCATTAAATCAGCCACATTTGTTCAAATATTCATCATAAAGAAAATGAAGGCTGGATTTGAAATCAGGGTCTCTGTGCTATCCATGGAATTGCAGCAAAACCTCACTTGGGAGTGCATCCAAATCCAGGGATGGTGGCAGAGATGCCTCAGGGAGAGAGAGCATGAAGCCACTTAAGAAAGAACAAAAAGTACCACACAGGCCATGCGTGCAATTACAGCAACAGTAAATTCTTCTGAACAGGTTTGAGTCCACAGGTTAATGGAGTGAACAAACTGGAAGGGAAAAGACTGAGTCAGTAATGAAAGGATCACTGTAAGATTGTAAAAGATCCTAGTGAGACTCTGGACTCTGAGTAACTGCTTGAAAAAAATGCAGTAAAATTCTGAAGCATCTGGAATACCGTTAATTGTCCATTTGGAAGAACACTAAAGCAGGGGTAGGAAGATCTCTGAAATATCAGTCTGCAGTTTTTTGTCTCTTTCCAAACAGTTGTGAATAAATTATAAATGGAGCTTCGCTGGCTGCTGTGAGGATATTTTCAAATTGGAAGGTGTGTTGTGATACTCTGCCAGAACTTTGTGCAACTTCTATGGCATAGAGATGCTTCTTTTGGGAAATTTTCTTGTTGATGGAGGTTTGTTATGACTTTAACATGCAATTACTTAAAAAAACCCTAATACTAAAAAACATCACAGCTATCAATAATACCAAAGAATTCCAAGAACTTTCCTGAAATTATGATTCAATAAACTTGCAATTTCTAACATTAAAGTTGCACTTAGAATTTCATTTGAAAACAACTTCTGCTAATGTAAAATTCAAGTGAGGATCCTGCTTTTGCCTGCCTAGGAAGTTTCTGTAGGGTTCATTGCCTGCTTATAAAGAATATGCAACTCTGAAGTAGAAAAAGTTTTCAAGATATGAAATTATTCATAAGGATTTCCATTTCCTAGCCAGCACTAGTACTGCTACAAAACTGCAAGTGGAGCCACAATTATTTGTAATCAGGTCATAATTGCTAATGAGAGAATGGTTAATGTTAAATTTTTAAGTTATTGTACCTCTGCCATGATCTGGCAAAGCTCATGGATCCAAGCACAGCTTGAAGGGTCCATTTTTAATTGGTGGCATTGAAGTGAAAATCTGCACAGTTACCCTGACCTTATTTAACAGCTGCTGAATTCTCCTTTATCCTTACACAGTGAATATCCATTGGTAAGGAGGCAGAGGTTTGGAATCTCAGCCAGAGCAGATTCGCACCAGTGGATTCACACGGGATCGTCAGCTCTGTGGATGCCTTGTGCAGCCCTCGGGAATTTTTTACTTTCTGCAGCACATAAACAGGGTAATAACATCAAAGTTCAATATGGCCAATAGATACTAATTCTTCTGAAAGCCTGGAGAATGCAAAAAAGTGGTTTTTAAATCTATGTCTTAAGACAGTCAATATCTTTAGAAAAGTAGAGCTGTTTATAAAAAGTGAAATTGATCTTTCTTCAAATTCATGTAAATCACACATTTGGTTTACTCAGCACAGTCATTGCTAATATATCCCAGGAGCTCTGTAAATAAGAATATTGATTTTGATGACCTAGGGAGGTGGTGCAGTGACAACTGACAAATCCATAGTACAGCTAAATGACTCCTACAGTCTTAGGTGGGGAGTTGTTTATATGGCTACTTTCACATGACAAATGCCTGACATAAGTTTCATTAAACCACTAGCAAACACAATAGTATCTTTCGAGAATATTAGGCATTATTTAGAGAGTAAGAGGTAAAGCTGAAAGGAAATTTAAGGGGATATATAAAGTGCATCTCTCTCTGTGCCAAGATTGTATGGCGTACACCCACTACAATTTCAATAATAAATTTAAGAAAATAAAAATTCAGTGGGTAAAGTGGGTAAAGTGGGTAAAGGAAAGATTAGGAGATCAAGTTCTTATTTGGTACAAATAAACAACTGCATTAGAAAATGCCGCTTTCAAATAAGAATCTTTCTATTTAAGGTACATTCACTTGTGGCAGTGACACAATACACTTCACTGCAGTGACAAGAAGAGTTTGCAAACTGATTTGCATGCAAGCTGTGAGCTGCTTTGTAGCCTTGAAACTTGTAACGTGTAATACTGATTTTCACAATACGTTTCAAAAATATAGATGGCTTAATTACAACTTTAAATAATGAAATTGCTAATCATGCTGACAGAAAAAGCATCTGAAATGCCTGATTATGTACTGTAGCTGCAGCATGTCTTTGCGCTGTTATGCTGTAACTTCCAGGTGTCTTAGTAAATTAGATCAGTAGTTCAGTCATGATGAAATAATTCCATTATTACCCACCTTTCTTGTTGCTAAATTGCATCAAGCAAATGTGTCAGTTCAGTAACACTTGCTGACTGCAGTTAGGCAACACCCCGTGTTTTGTTTTTAACTGTAGAACTAGAAAGCTGCTCAGTTCTGCATTTTTACATAATTTTTCATCATGTGCTTGAACATATGCCTTTCTAAGCTTTGACATTGTCAAGAGACTACCCAGATGTTAAAGTAAATCCATGGAAAAAACCACTCTACTTTATTCCTGAACTGCAGACGTCCAGAAACCCTGGCTCCAAGGCTGGAATAAGCAGTTCAGGCATATGGATAAATAAATTTGTATTTATTAGTAACACAACCTCTTTGTCTCCTAACCTGCCTTTGGAAGGATAAAGATGTCAGTCCTACCTTTGTGAAATGCTTAAGACACCACTTCAAAGCCAACCTGCTTTTCTTTTAAGCTAAATTTCCTGAGGGGCCTCAGGAAATTGTCCAAGTAACAGAATCACAGAATCACACAATCACAGAATGATTAGGTTGAAAGAGATCTTCAAGATCATCAACTCCAACCCAGTCCTAACACTTCAACTAAACGATGCCTTAAGTTTTAGTTTTCATGTTTGCAGATTCTGTGCTGCCTAGTGATGTAGTTCTGAGCCTCATACTAAGTGGCAGTATGCTCTCTTCACAGAATAGGTAGATAAAACAAATCCTTTTTCTGTGAAGAACCAAGGACATCTTTCAGGCCCAAAAGCATAAACAACGGTGAGCTGAAGGGAGGAACAAGAAGGATGAGGCCTCACAATCTGAAGCTGTAATTGGACAATTAAACCCCAATATGCAAACAGGCCAATGTAAAAGTCTTATTGATGCTCCTCCTGATTTCACCAAATATTGAGAATTCTATAATTTCATAATTACTATGCCCCAAGCAGCCTGCAACCACCACATCTTCCACCAGCCCATCTCTATTTGCAAACAACAGATGTAACATAGTCCTTCCCCTGGTGGGCTCACCCACCTGCTGTGACAAAAAGTTGTCCTCCACACACTCTAAAAATTTCCTGGACTGCTTTTTGTCTGCTGTATTAAGTTCCCAGCAGATGTCTGGCAAGCTGAAGTCACCTACAAGAACAAGGGCTGATGATCCTGACACATTCTCTAGCTGCTTATAGAATAAGTTGTCCACCTCTTCTTCCTGGCTGGGTGGACAATAACAGACTCCCAGTAGGATGTCAGCCTTGTTGGCCTTCCCCTTAACTTAGGCATTCAACTCCATCTTCATTAGTTTCAATACCTATGGCATCAAAAACCTCCCTAATATAAAGGGCCACCCCTCCACCTCTTCTCTCTTTCCTGTCTCTCCTGAAGAGCTTGTAGCCATTGAGTGCAGTGCTCCAGCTGTGTGAGTCATCCTAACACGTTTCTGTGATGGTCACCACATCACAGCTTTGCTGTTGCCCCATGACCTCCAGCTCTTCCTGTTTGTTACCCATGCTGTGTGCATGGGTGTACATGCACTTCAGCTGGGCTGCTGATTTCACCCCTAACTCAGGCTTACCATCCTTGGGCCTGTTTCCAGAAAGCCCAGCCCAGCATCCCCTCCCCATTCAAACCCAGTTTAAAGCCTTCTCAACGAGGTCTGCCAGCTCATGAGCTAAAAATCTTCTGCCCTTAACAGAGAGATGGAGCCCATGTGCTTCCAGCAGGCCAGGTGATGTAAAAGTTGCCCCATAATCAAAGTATCCAAAATTCTGCTGATGACACCAACCCTTGAGCCACTTCTTAATAATGTGGGCTCTGCTATTCCTTTCACGCTTTTTTCCAGCAACCGAAGGGACTGAGGAAAAGATTACCTGTGCCCTTGTCCTTTCAACCACTTGTCCTAGTGCCCTAAAGTCCCTTTTAATTGTCCTAACACTCCTCTTTTCAATCTCATCACTTCCAGCCTGGAGTATCAGCAGTGGGTAATAATCAGAGGGCTGAATCAGCCCAGGAAGTGTCTCAGTGATATCCTGTACCTGGGCCCCAGAGGGGCAGCAGACCTCCCCGTGGGATGGGTCTGGTTGACACATGGGGCCCTCTGTTCCCCTCAGAAGGGAGTCGCCCACTACAATTACCCTTCTTTTCTTTTTGATGTTAGAGGTGGTGATCTGTCTTACAGAGGAATCATATTTGGGGGGCTCACTGGACAGATGATTTTCTTCTAAATCATCTGGCTGACTCTCTAAATTCAGGGCTCCATACCTATTCTGAAGTGGCACCTGGCTAGGGGATGGGGGTTGGGAGGAACTTTTATTATTACCTCCCCAAGCAAGGACCCATTTCTGTGGGATTGCTGAATTTAGTTTTGCATGTTTTATAAGTTTTATTATAAGTTTAGGATAGCCTCTTTGTTATAAG
>JBBMKD010000013.1:25514277-25534929 GCA_037834095.1 Argya squamiceps | reverse complement strand
AAAGAACTGTTATTCCTATTCCCATATCTTTGCCTGAGAGCCCCTTAATTTCAAAATTATAATAATTCAGAGGGAGGAGGTTTACATTCTCCATTTCAAGGAAGGCTCCTGCCTTCCTTAGCAGACACCTGTCTTTCCAAACCAAGATACTCCTGACTTGCAATCTTCAATATGATTTAATTTCAATTTGTTTTGAGACACTGTAAGATGTCATAGCAAATACAGCACAAACTGATTCCAGAGTGGTTAGTGTTAAATGCAAAGTGAGTGCTATTGACCAAAACAGGCTTTCTTACCATACTCATCTGATAAACGTGACGGAGATCTCATTTTTATATGCATTTAGAAGGTGAATTAGAAACGTAAACATTCCTATAGCTACATTTTCAATAGCAGTTTGGACTCAAAGATAAGAAGAAACTTGCTTTGAAAAAATAGTACTTTGCTGAAGTCTGTGTTCTTTCATCCAAATGATCCTTATCCTGCCTAGAATTAATAAATCTATGAAAGGCAACTCTTATCTCTTTAATAATAATTTTCTTTCAATATACTTTTAATAATAAGATGGAATTAGATACAGCACAGCAGATTAAAGAAAAGGTCTGCAGATTGGATTTACAATATAATAGAAGAGCCTTTCTGTGTGTCAGCATACTCTTTACTGAAAAGGTTTCCATCACTTCCATTATGCTGATAAAGCAGATTTTACAGAAATGATAAATGGAAAACTTTTAGGGAACTATACGCAATGCCACGTCTCTCTCCACTGCCAAAGTACATAAACCTCTGCTTACCATTTAAAGTGGCTCAATTAAAAAAAAAAAAAAAAACTAGTGCATTAAATGACTTGACAAAGTTAACTCATTTCCTTCTTTTATGCGGATTCTAATTAGAGTTGTAACAGCTGCAAGTTGCAGCGCAATTGCAAGAGATTTCGGACAGACTCCAGACAACTGCTCTGGAATCTGGGTGGTTCCCTGTGCTGTCAGGAGGGGCTGAGGAGGAGGGCAGGTCCCGGATGACCTCGGGCAGCACGAGGGAGGTACCTGGTCGAGCTTCCAGTGGAACTCGGCGGGGCGGAAGGTGTCGGCGCGGTCGAAGTCCTTGCGCAGCAGGAACACCAGGCGGCAGTTGTGCACGTACAGCGCGTAGTGGTGCCGGTTCATCTCTGCGGGGGACACACCGGGCTCAGCACCACACACAGTACTTTGTGTCTTGGAGCCCTACACACTGACAGCACCCAGCCACATCAGAAAAACCCCAAAGAACTGAGCTTTCTCATGGATTGTTACGGCCCTTCTTGAATTATGCCATATCAGCTTTGTTCATGGAATCATCCTGTCCCAGCTAATAAATAAAATCCAAATGCATATTTCATTTAACTAATTTCAGAGAAGAATTAGAACTGTTTCTCCCAATCTAAATAATTTTTTTAAAGTTAAACATAATTTACTTATTTTATCAATCAATTCCTGTGAAATCCCTAGCTGAGTTATCCCAGTTGTGTTTGTGTTTGTGTTTGTTAGGTAGTCATCAGGCTCCTCAATAAGCTCTCAAGTCAGCAATGTTTGGAATGGCACCATCTGAGATTAGTTTTTTCTCAGACCAATTAAATGAGGAGAAATGGCAACACTCTACTGCTGGTAATTTTCCCTTTGCATAACATTTTTTCCATACACAGACTCACCTGTCTTGTCAGAGTTGCAGAGAATAGTCTCCTTCTCAGCTCTTAATCCAGGACTAGGCCCATGTTTCATCCACAGAGCAATGGTGAATTGATCAGTTAAATTTTTTGGGACTATTCCATCTGGGATTTTAGCTCCTTGCTTTCCATCAAATTTAAAAATTATGTCATTGTTATCCATGAGGAGCCCAGCTGTCCAGTTGGTTGTTGGACTGGGAGATGGTAACAGGTCAATGGCACCTGAGGAAGCGCCTGCAGATCACATACAATAAATAACACAATGAGAGACCAATGAAAAAGCTGTGAAGATTATTTACTATAGGCCAGGGCTCTGATTCACACTCTTTAGACTATTTTACTACCCAAATGGCCCTATCAGCCTCAACGTCAAATCACTGAAACATTATAAAATAGCCACCATCGTAAACCAGCGAGTTTTCTAGATTAAATGTACTGCATAGAAAACCATAGAAAATAATGTAGAGTTATCTCTCTCAGAAATGTTCATTTTTTTCTGACAATGATTAATGACATTTCTTCAGCTATTTGGAGATCTGCTAAGAGTCAAAACAAATTTTCTGCATTTATCTTCCCTCCCTGACAGCAGGAAGGTATGTGGGGACGGTGCTGTAAAATACAGAACAGTGGGGATGAATGCAGGACAGGCCTCACAGTGTCCAGCAGCCAGCTGTAGATATCCCCAGTAATGCTGGGAGCAATGTCCATTCACAGGGGGGATTCACCCCAACCAGGTAATATCACTCCAGTGCTGGTTTCTGGTACATATTTGATGGTTGGAGCTCCATGTGCTCTTTAATGACAGACCGAGATGGATAACGCCGTGATGCCAAGATCTGATAAAATAGCAGAGTTCTTCACAGCTCTGTGTTTCCTTACAGCTTAACAACTGCCAGGCACTATGAAAACCATGCAAGAAGCTACCCAGAGCATTTACCTACTAGTAAAAGACAGCCTTTAGAAGGAAATATGATTCCAAGAGTAAAAAACACAAACAATCTTTGTATTCCTGTTGCTGCTTGGTCAAGTAACAATATGGCGAGAAAACTGTGATGGCATTAAAAATCCCCTGCTAAGATGTTCTGCTGTCCTTCACCATATAAGAAGAGATAAAAAATCCCAAATCTCTGCAGGAATGCAAAAATTTTAAGCCAAAAGTGTGTAGAATTGTTTGATACAGGGTTGTGTTTTTTTTAAGTATTATAGTTATGATTTGGAAAGATTCACCTTATTCTGTAACTGAATGTTTTGGATTCTTCTCCAAAATTTATTAGGGTAAAATGAAGGTATTTTGAAGTGATATTTTCAATACCAAACCATGTTCATAGTTTGAGCATGGAGACAAAGTGTATTTGTTTTACAAACTGTAATTCTGGATAATATAGGATACCACATTCCTATAACCAGCAGCAAGCTCAACAGGTTCTACTTTATCTGCCCATATTTGTATGGAGATTTATGGCTAAGTTTGGAATCTCATCCTGTTAGTGTTTTAATCTTGCCCTGAGAAAAACCACTCGATTATGTTCTTGGGAGATTTGGCTGGAATCAGTCATGCTTTTCCTATCCTAATAAATCCAGCCAGAGTCCCAGGCTGCTCAACCGTGTACAGAGACAGACTTGGAGCAATGCAAAGATCTCTCTGGAGGTGTTGCCAGAACAGCCTTATCACTGGATCAGTGCTCTTCCAAAATACAGCGCCTGATGCCATTTTCTCCCAAACTGCTTCCAGAACAATGCAGGAACTGCTGCATGAAGCTCAGCTTTGAGACACTCAGAGGCACTTCTTGCATATAAAAGTGCTTATTTTCACAAGTGATTTATGCAGTTGGCCCCACCTCTTCTCCCAGTCCTGCACATTTGCGCTCCAAACTTTTTGCCAGGATAAGCACACAGTGATGCCACTCACTGAGCTGGACCAGACTGCTGGCTTAGCTGAAAATGACTCATCCAATAACAGCCAGCCCAAATTGTCCTTTGTGATCACATCAACAACTTTCTTTGAGGCTCTTGCAAAGCTTCACCACCCAGGATATCGGAAAGAGGGCAGGATCCTAGCTGGAGCAGAGCCTTGAGCCTCAGTGTTTTCCTGTCTCAGTTTCCCATCTGCCACATGTGAGAATTAGCAGTCCCATTATTTTCTATTTTATCTCCATTTAGAGGGAAAGAAGACAGTACCAGAGCCATCTTTCCACTATATTTTAGGCTCCTTAACCTATGTTTATTTTAGTGTGATTTATTCTGATATGTTTTTGCAGTCCAAATGGTGCCTTGTAGACAGTCTGTACTTATTATTACTGTCAGATGACAAGCTGAAAGAATGCTTACTAAAATGCTTTGAGGCACAACACTAATAATTCCTTGACTTTAAAGTGACTCAGGTGTAATTTAATAATTTAAGCTGCCCACCTTGACTGTCCAAGGGAGTGCAAATCTCTGGGTTATTGAAAAGCAGACTTGAACCTTTCGTCATATAAAAAATGAATTTTAATTCACCCTCCTTAGCATCTGCCTTCTCCAGATTTCCCACAGAAAAATGAAGAAATGAGCTCAGGATTTATAAACTGGATCTTTAATTATACAGAGAGAGTCTTGCATTTTACATGGCACAGAGCTGTCTGAGTGCTCAGTTCTGCACTCTCTGCAATCCCACAGTGCTTCACTGTACAGAAAAATTCAGGGTTTTCTTCCTTTTCAAAGGACTTTATCATCCAACCATTAGTTACAATAAGGTAATTTCTGGAAGAAAACTGATTTCCAGAAATAATTTAACCTGCTTTCAAAAGAGTTCTCTCTACATTAAGGATGGTGATAAATACTAAATAGCAAAGTGCAGGCCAGGCTAAATGCAACTGTCGTGTAAAGCACATTGTCACTTACAACCGTTTTATCAAAGTCCCATTACAAGTTTCTACTGTGTCTGCTCTCTATGAAGATACAGAAAACCTGGACCAAAAAAAATATTCTTTCAACAGTGAGAATTTTCCCTCTATTTACATACACTCTTACCTGTTTTCTCAAGTGCTTTCCATTCTGTTCCTTCACAGATGTGCTGAGCCAGAGCTGAAGTGCAGCAGTGACATCTGTCCACTGCTCAGAGCTGCCTGCAGCCACCACAATGGCCCTGGCAGACCTGAGAAATGCCTGTAATTCTCTTTTCTACTCCAATGTCAGCAGGTGAGGCAGTCAAGCCACACTCTGTAAACTGAACCCCTTAGAATTTGCACAACTTTCTTCAACTAAGGATTTTTACACCAGATGAGGGTACCTCCTTTCAGCTCTACACTTGACATGATAATATTGTTGGATATAGCTGATATTAGTGTTTGACTTCAAGGTAATAATTTCGTGATTTAGGTCTTGTTGGTAGTGATCTGCACTGAGTGACTGTGCCATTTGCAGTTCAGGTCTGTAACAGCACAAAGCAGTGTTCTTTTGGCTGCCAATACAGCTCTTATAGAAGGCAAAAGTATCTGACTTTAGCTATAATGTATTTATTTTTATTAAAATTGTAGTATTTTATGAAAGCAAGTCTTGCTCAGCCTCTCAGAATTAATGTCATTACCACGATTAAGATGCATATTGGGGCAGATGCATTTTCATCTGCTCTTCTAGGCAGTTGGATAAAGACACAGAATTGAAGTCATGATTCTTTCTGTGATCTTAACTAAGCAATTTTAAAGTTGAAAAAATTCAGATTTTATGACAATGGTACTACTCCCACTCACCTTTACCTCCCTTTCTCCATCTCCGCTAATAACTGATAATTGCAACTGTCAACTATTTTTCCCTGGAAATTGCTTCTCCATTTTTCATAATTTAGTAACACTGGCTGAAACTTTTCATTTACAAAAATTATTTCCTAAAGGTTAATGTATTGATCTTAACATATCTGCAGCACTGCTGAGTGGTTATCAGATCAAACACAAGCCCTACACCAGAGCACCCCAAACCAAAATCCATGCATTTAAATGGAAAAAATCACACAATTGCTACTGTAGCTCAGACAGAAGCTAGGCAAAGAGACAGAGAAGATGAGAATTGATGTCCACACCATCAGGGCTTCAGAGGAGGACTCTAAAGATGGGATATTAAAGCAGGAGAAACATCTGATCTCAAAAGATAAAGGGATTATTTCATGGCCATTGCTTTGCCAGATACAGAATCTTCAAGTCTGAAAAAAATCTTCAGGTATTTAACCTGCCTTTCAAAATTTTGCATTTTACACAAAGTTATCAAAGTTATCAAAAAGCACAGAAAGAGAGCAAAAAATTAGGGAATATTTCTCCACCAGGTCAGCTCTTATTTGAAGTTTATGTTTCTTAAATATTTTTGCTCCAATGATTGCCCAGAATATTCTTGTACTTTTTGTTTGTCCTCTGGCACAGCACTGAGCAGCAGAACAGAAAGAAAGGACTGAAACACAACAGGAAGATTCAATTCCCTTCAAGTCCTATGGTCTTCCTGCAATGGCAAATCTACACTGGAAATATCACTACACTGTCACACCAGTATTTGTAGCAGAGGGAAGAAAGAAGGAGAAAGTGGTGGAATGAGGAAGAAGGAAAAATTGAGAAGAGAATAGGAGCAGAAGAGAAAAAAATTAAAAGAAGGCAGGGAGAAAGTATGAAATGGAGTGAAAACAAATGGAAAAGTAGGATGGAGCAGCTGTCAGATATCATCACTCTCTCCATTTTCATTGCTACAATCCAAAGTGAGCCAGCTGAGCTAATTCTAACTGCTGCACATGTACAGGTCACAAGGAACTGGTGCCTTGTCTGCAAAAACATTATTATGTCAACTGAAATCCATACTCATACCACATAATTTCTGCAGAGATTTTTCAGAGTAGGTTTCACGATCACAGCCCTTTCCAATGTAATTGGTCTGCAGTTCAGTGGTGGTGTGGATTGAGGACACTGGTCCATCACACGTTTCTAGGTGGATGCTGGGAAACAAGGGTATGCTGCCAGAGCCAGGCCTGTATTCGATCCGTTTGTTCCAGTCTGGAAAAACAAACAAATAAAAAAACAACAAGATCCAACAGTGAGTAAAAAAGGGCTATATAATTGTAATATAATATAATATAATATAATATAATATAATATAATATAATATAATATAATTTTAATATAATTTTAAATGACATATTCTTCTCAAAGGTCACTATCTAAGGCAAAAATAAGCATTTCTGAACTTGGCATCAATAAGCTACTGTCCTAAAAAAATTGGATTTTGGCCCTGTTTTTCAAAGTGTCAGGCTCACTTTAGTAACACTACTGCTGGCTGAGTCCCACAAGCGGGGACTACACACATCTCCTGACAAGAAGTGCTAATTGGTGTCAGTCTGGAGCTGCAGTGCCCACATTCCCATGACAGACCACAAGCCAACTCTGCAGGGAGGAGGTGTCTGCTGCACCCAATTTGGTCAGATTTCACAGCGTTGTGATAAGAACAAATACCTCCAAGAACCAGGCTACACATGTCAGTCTAACATAACACCTCTGTAATGCCACTTCTTGTCTTTGAACATTATCCTAATTTTGTGAAGCACTAATGACAGGAAGTTCCAGCTGAAAGGACGACATGCTTCCAGACAGATCTGACTAATCTGTGCTTATGCAGATGCCTCACAGCCCACAGCATTTAAACAATTGCCTGCCTCAGGCAGCCACCTGTTTGTGCCACACATGCCCCTGTGCTGCTCAACTGAAGCACTTAATGTTTGAAATCAAATTAATTATGGTGTTTGCAACATGCTTCAGAGAAAACCCAAACAAGCAGCAGTAATTACAAACATGTATTTTAGCCATCTTTACAGCTCATATTTTCATCAAGTCACACAATGGCTGGAGTTGGAAGGGATCCTCAAATATCACTTAGTCCATCCCCCTGCCACAGAACCAGGTTGCTCAAAGTCCCATACAACCTGATCTCAGACAACTTGAGGGATAGGGCAGCCACAGTTTCTCTGGGCAACCTGTGTCATGCCTCAGCATCCTTATAGGAAAAAAAACCTCACATATCCAATCTAAATCCAACTTAAAGCTGTTGCCTCTTGTCACTACAGGCCTCAGTAAAACCTTTCTATCCATCTTTCTTGTAAGTCCCCTTCAAACACTGAAAGGCCTCAGCAAGATCTCCGTGGAGCCTTCTCCACACTGAACAACCCCAACTCTCAGTCTGTCCTTAAAGGAGAGATGCTCCAGCCTTCTGGGCACGTTCATGGCCCTTCCCCTTGTTGCTGTAACAAGTTCAAATCTTTCTAGGTGAAAGAAGACTTCATAAATGGAAAAGTTCTAGGTTCTGGCAATCAACCAAATCCCTGAAAGCAGATGGACAGAGATTCATTCTAAATATCTGTGGAAGGAAAACTAATAGTGGATACAAATATGTATGTGCATTTAGTAGGGGAAGGAGTTTGGTGTTTTTCAACAGATCTCATTTCAGAAAGCTTGAAAAATGATGCTCTCTCCCCAGGTCTTAAACTGCATCAAACATTTACAGGAAAGTCTGAACATCCATGCAAACGCTTTGAAGTGTGAGGCAGTCATTAGTCAAGAGTCCAGGCAAAGATGCTACAACCACTGGTCTGCATTTCAGAGCTCTCAGATCTTCTTCCTGACATAGCCCAATTAGTAATCACGCAGCATTTTGTTAACAAGAGGAAGAGACTTCCTGAAACATTCTGAAAGTATGTTTAGTATCTGTTTTTACCAAAATCTTTAAGACTTGTACATGATCACTAAGACAACCATGACTACATGCCTGCCTGTGGTGCACATATAACTGAGTTGCTATTTCAGTTGTAATTTTCAGGTGATTCACTCCATGTGTTCCATGTTGAGTTAGATTTGATCTACAGTACTGCGTAATTTCTCTGCCACTGTCCATATAAACAGTTCCATTGGAATTTCAAGTACCATATACGGGACATCATTACAATAATAGGTTTCTGTTCCCTCTCCATTGTAGAAATTTGAGGTTAACGCTTTTCCAATAGTACAAGAGCAGCAAATTCTTGCAGGTACCTCAGGTAAAAATAAAATAATTTGCTAGTTTTGTAAAAACTAATAATATATTAATTATTGATCTTTATAATCTCTTATCTACGAGTTCAGGTATTGTATCCCTCTAACCAAAAAGGAAAATAAAGTCTTATATATATCTGAAATTTTTCTAATTCAGCCACTTTCAGCCACATTTTCATTTCTCAGCTATACCAAATAAACCAGTACTCATACAAAATATTCATTAGTGGGCGTGAGATGTGATTGAATTATGAACTACAAGGTACCTGCAGCTGCACACACACCTCCAGCTATACAAGGAGTGTCCTATAAAACCCACAGCAAATAAAATGCCACTGCTCACAAGGAAGAATGACGGGAGCCCTCTGTTTCTGCCACAAGAACTGGAAGAAGTATTTTGTTTCACGGTATTACCTTTCAGCTTGGCAGAAGTGGGAATTTGTATCCAGAGATCATAAAACCCTGCACCTCCTAAATCACTTGCATTTATCTCAGCTCTAAATTGTAAAACATCAACTAGACTTGAACCATTGTCTTTGGATGAGGATTGGTCTGTGGTGGTGCAATGTACCTTGGTCCATTGCACCACCACAGACCAATCCTCATCCTAAACTGCACCAGCATTCCTTTCACTGACTTAGAGCGAAAATAGGAATTCCACCAAGAATTAGGAATTTCATCCCTCTCCGTGCCAAAGGCATTCCCAGGCAGGCACAAGGCAATACTGGAGCAGGTTACAATCCTGTGATGGCAGAACGGTCCCTAAAGGCAGCAACAGCTCTGATAAAAAGCAACTGGCTCATTTCTATAGAACCTGCCCCCAAGCACTTCAGCTCCCAGAGCTGTGAAGCTGAGGCCAGCACCCTCTGCATCTCACCACCAGTGCAGGCAACAAGGCTGGGAAGTGCACAGAGTTGGAACAAGCAACAATAAGTGGTAGTAACAGTACAAAGAAATTATTGTGAGAGTAACCCAACTCCTTAATTTAATTTTGAATGGGGCAAATGTCATTATTTTGCTTTCTCCCAGAGTAACATTCCACATTGGACCTACTTAAAAGATCAGCACCTTCCTTCAGGAATGCGGTGGCACTTTTTCATTTCCTCTGGAGTGACTCAGAGGAAAAGTCTTATGTAACCTGAGTCTGTAAAAGCCCCTAAATTTAGGAATTTTCTAGATATGTTCAGATACATAATCCCACCTGAACTAGCAGGCTGCACTTAGGTTAGCTAAACCAAGTCAGTCAACACAGTTCCTCCTTTGACACATACCTGACACACAAGTCCTGCTACAACACCACCTTACACTGAAAACTTAGGAGAGTAAATGCAGTAAGGATAGAAGACTAATCTCAGGGCGAAAGCCTGAATAAAACCAGCACTGTTTAGTCCTGCAACCTTTGTTTGGATTTTGTAGTTCAACAGGCTTTTGCTTGTCACTTGTGGCATAAAGCTGCTCTAGACAATGCAAGACAGGCCCAGCTGGGTTATCCCTACAATACAACCTTAGAATGTAAATATCACCATGTCAACTTTGTAGTTCAAATTTCATCAATTATAAGGCAGCTATGTAAACATGGATCTTGATCATTGAGATACTCAAACTATCTCAAGATCAAAATGGATCAAACTTCTGTGATAGTCTGAGCCTTTAAAAGTAAATCCCAGTGCACTTTTCTTTTTAAAAAAAGTTTTAAAAAGTTTTCTTTTTAACAGACAGACAATGTAAAGACTTTCCTTGATTTCTAAACTTAAAGTTTTCTGTAATGTCTTTGTGAAACATGTTTTATATTTCAATTAATTTCTAATGCTAGATGACACTAAGAAGTATTTAATCTGATTTTTTTTCTTTGAAGAAGATCATGCAGAGGAGGTATGATGTGATTCATGTCTCCTACATGTGTGGCCATAAACTTTGATTCCATTTCACAGTGTTAAAAATGATGGCGATGTAATTAAAGATAATTGTGACAGAATGAAATGCAAAACTTCTCTCCTGTTGCACTGAAGATGTGCATCTGGGCAGCTAAATGTAAGATAAAATGTATGTGCTGCCGTTAGTGAGACTCTGCAGCATCCCTACGTAATTACTGGAACAGAAGGTTCCCAGGGCAGCGTAATTGGTATCTGTTCTGTTTCCTCTGCAGCAGCCTTACATCTGTGCTGTTTATGTAGGCTAGAGACTTGGCTAAAGGTTACTCTGGTGCCTATTTTATGTGAAATAAGATGAGTGACTTGTTAAGGAAATGATAATCAGGTCTGACTCAGTTAAAGGGTTTCCACAGCAAAGAGAAAACTGAAACTAATGTCCAAAGCTCTGCTGGTTTGCTAAGAGATTTAAGTGCACATCTCAAAGCATAAACAAACATTCATATACACTTTTCCCTTGTGCAGCATGTTGGTACTTTTAAAAAGACAAACAAAAAAGAGACAGAAATTTGTGCTTTGTACAGGACGGTGGAAAGGCTGCTGCTGCAGGAGCTGGTGAACCCAATGGAGTAACTGTTGTGCCTGACCTACTGACACTGAATATTCCATCAAATGATAAAGTTCCCAGATCTAGTGGTACTTAATTAGTGAAATAAACATATAACAATCTAAAAACCATGAAACAACATGGGTTAAGCTATTTTATGTTGTGAGATTGCATTTGAATATTGTATTTCCCACAGTGTTAGAGCCCCAAGGGCACTAATAAGCACTAATGAACAGCCACAAGCTTCACCTGGGGCCTCCATTTGCTCCTCCCCCCTGCATCGGCCTGGAGCTCAGCCTCATCAGGTTGGGCTGCAGGTGCTGGTCTGGCTCAGCCACAGCATCCCTGGATCCAGGAGCCAGCCCAGGGCTTGCTGCTCTGCCTTGACAGAGCCTCAGCACAGTGGACCTGCCCAGTGACCTGATCCCAACCCTCATCCATGGATCCCCCTCCTGGGACCTGCCTGCCAGGAGAGGGGTCTGACACCTTGGCTGAGCCTGGCCCCCTCTCTGGGCTCTGTCCTGCTCCCCTCAGCAAGCTCAGGGCTTGGCCCTGGGTGATGAGTACATCACCCCACCCTGCCAGTTCTGTTATTACAACTGGCTCTCTGCTTGCTTTCCTTTAGGAAATAACCTTCTTCTTTGCCAGGTTTGGGTTGGTCATAGGCTTCTAATGTCTCTGCTGGAGGGCCTGCAAAGTGCTTCTCAGATTCTCAAAGACAGACTCTGAAACACTGCATGGAGTAGTTAGCCAAATCAATGGAGGAGTGTCATATCTTATGTGGAAAGTCTTCAATTTTTCAGCCCAAGGTCTAAGAATGTGTGGAACTTTTTACATGCAAATAAAAAAACATAAGGAAAAGCTTCAAATCTAACTGTATATCCCATACTGCTTTAACTTTTGGTCAGAAGAAACGTTAATGGAATGATGCTGTCAGCTGCATCTCAGAGATAAGAAACTTCTCAATGAAATTATAATTGCCCCAGTAAAGTTCAGGAGGATCCTGCAGTGAAAATTCAAAAAAGAAAATACTATTTTTGTAGTTGCAAATGCAGAAATGTGAACAAAGGAGTTACCTTCCACAGAGTTATATGGAAATAAAAATCTAGTTAAATAGGTCTAAAATGAATGGGGGTTTTGTATCCCTTAAGATGGAAAAGACTGGCTTCAGTATTTCAGTCCTCACAGATAAGCAGAACAGCCTGCAGAGAGGGCAATAATGGGTTACTCTGCAAACGTGAACTTCATGGTACAAAGGGAACTGATTGGTAATGATCCCTGTGAGTCTGCTGTGGGAGTGTTATTTGATATTTCCATTTGCAGTCCTGGCACAAGACCAGGACCAGATTAGTTACTGCTGCCAGTGAAGGGAAAGGAAGACAGTGCCACTAGAAGTCAACCTTGAAAGAGGATATCCTAAGATAAGATGACCTTGAGTACTGGTGTTACACAAATAGTGCTTCATAATGATTCAAAGTGCTCAGGAACTTCAGCAAACTGCTGAGAAATCACTGAAAAACGCCATATGGAAAAAGAGCTGATTCCATTAAGACAAGAACAGTATTTCCACAGGCCACTAGTCTGATATGGCCAGGCAAAAGCAAGGCAGTCTTAGAATATATAAAGCACTGTTTTCAGTAAGAGGCCATGGTAAAAAGAAACATGAAAGGACCTAGAGTGCTCAGGGAAGATGTATTTAGCAATAAGGCAGACACAGAAATTACTAAAAAGAGCATATCTGAAAAATTGGATTGGAGCAGGTATGATTGCTTTCTCTGAATATGTCTGGTAGCCAAAGCAAAGTAAAAACAACGTAGATACAAGTAAAAAAAACAAGTATGAATGTACATAAATTTTAAGCTCAAAACTTGGTAGTACTCAGGAGTTCTGGTAATTTTCAAATGTCTGGAGTGGTAATTTAGAGTTGGAATATTTCTAAAATGGTGCCATTCGAGTTAACAGCTGAATGTAAGTATTTCATCCTGATTATCCTGGTTGAAGGACCTGTGCATGCACAGCAGTGCTGAGCCTAGCCTGGCATAAAGACTCCCTGCTTCACAGTAAATTTCCTTTATAAAAATATGGGTGAATATCTTTACAGCTAAGACAACACAAGGATGGTGTTTTGAGCTCTAGGTGTGTGCACAACAGTAATACAAATTGATTTATGTATAGTGCAGAAAATACTTGGCCGTTTAACACTGTTCCAGAAGACTGAGAATATTATCCTCATCAGCAAGGTGTCTGCAGTTGACTAGCCTCCTCCAAATAACCAATTGCCTTAATAATTATATTTCTCCTTGTTAAAAGCATTGGCAGAATGAAAGCCAATATGGTTTTGGTTTTCCTCAGTAATTGGATCTTACTAGAAAGCCCCCAAGAAAACCATTCTGGAGTCATTCAGCAGCTATTGCAAACAGCATCTCTGAGGAATGTTGGCTCAGAAGTGATGTGAATTCACTCTGCTAGTGAGATGGAAGGTCCTGCCCTTCTCCGTACAAAAGAAGGATTTTATTTCAGCAGGAAGAGCAAGCTGATCTGACTGCCCACAGCCTATGAATATCTATTCACCCTTAAAGAGGTGGTAGGAATATGCCTTTAGGTGGTAGCAAGGGCCCAGGTCACCTTAGTGAGCCCAACATGCTTTAGAAAAGAAATTATATGCACTATCTTTGATACATCAACCACCTTAATTAAAATATTTTTATAGTATATTAGGTGAATAAAAAAAAGAGAAACTTTTATTTCAAAACTACTTTTAAGCCAACGCTACATAAAAGTAATTGAATTTTTAAGTACTATCTCTTTTAGGGTGAACTTCTTTTAGAAAACTTCAACCTTCTTCTTTTTCTTGGGTAGCTGGGTGTGGATGCATATGGGTTCACTGACCTTGGAAGATAAATGCAAGAAATCTTTTGAGATTGGTAAAACACTTGAGGCTGGATGCTGTGAAGTCCTGTTTTCTATTCAGAGTCCTGCCTGTCTGTTCAACTGCAGGTTAGTCACCATTGCCTATGCAAGGCCATATGAAATTTGGCATGGAAAAAGTCTCCTTTCATGAGGGGAAACAATGGGACTTTTGAGTTTTGGACTGTTGTCTTTGCTCCCCACTCATCTCCCCAGAAAGCACGGCCAGCCTTCCCTGTTGTGAGCTCTGACACTTTCCCAGGGTATTCAGATGTTTGTTTCTTCTAATAGCTATTTTCTGTCTGAAATCAATTGCATTTTAGGGTGCAACCTCACTTGTGGTTTAATTGTCAATAATTGAGCAGACCTCTGACAGTCTCAAAACATATGTTTCAAGTTTTTGTGTCCATGATTCTGCCCTTTTTTTTTTGAGGCTAAACTCTTTTTCTCCCCATACAGTACATTACTTACCAAAGAGCTTGGTACAGGAATAATTGTTTTCAATTTTCTGCTACCTTGTATCTTTCAGCACATTAGGTTATATTTAATTTACATTTGTTATCCCGCTATGGGGGGACAGTAACAGTTTCATAAAAAATGTTCCTGAAAGTAACAGAAATGTGTCAAGAGATTACAATGCCATAAAAAAGCTAAAGGAAACCTGGTCTAGACTGCACTATTTTGTCTTACTTCACCTCATGCTATTTAATGCAAATACTTTATGGATATTTAGTACGGGCCACAAGTCTGTCTACCCTACTTTGAATAAGGAAAATATAACTTTACAGAAATCAGTATTTGTGACACTAAAACAACTGCAGTGAAAGGAACCCCACTGAAAGTGAATGCCCAGGAAGAAGTGTAGTGTGAACTTTGTGTCCACAGAACTGAAACCAGGCAGAGCCCTGGAGAGGGACAGAACTTGGGGAAGGTGCTGAAAATAACAGGTTTTCGCTTGGGACAGAAACCCCATAGTTGTGTTTAAAAATGTTTTAAACCAAAAATCAAAGTATCTTCAACTGCAGATCGAGCCATTATGATGTCATGAGGGCTGTCATCATCCAACTTTTCTTGGTAATGCAGCTTTTTACCTACTTGGCAGGACATGGTCACGCCACTGTTTGGAAATCATGGACATGAAAACACAGCTGGCATGAAGAGATTTTGTAGCACAGATTTAGAAGTCACTTGACAAAACTCACTAATGAGAATTTCCCATTAAAATAACTGATTAGGAATTAATTCAGCTCATTGATTTACATTTTTAGCTTACTCTGGATACAAATAACACTCCAGAGAGGTCTGCTCCGAAAGCAATGTCAGCTTGGGTCAAGTTTGTTTCTAAAGTAGCCTCTGAATAGAGAGGAGGCTTTTTTGCTGAAAATGTCTGTGTGGGGATCTGGCTGCTGGTGTATTAATGTCCATCATCAGAGAGCAGGGAAGCAGCTCCTGCATTTAATGAAGACTTCAATGCTGTTACCTCAAGGGAATATTGATTAAAGGAAAGTACCTTGGCTTGTGGAGTCTTATTTGCTCTGCCACATATTAGTCACGTGCTGTTGACCTCGAGAAAAAGGAGTAATTTTGAATTGTTTTACATAAGCCTGTTCTTCCCTGTCCCAGCCCTGCACAGTGGAAGTTATCTGAAGGGCATCTACATTGAAATTTGCTGCACTAAATTTTTTAATACTGAATTTGCATTAGACTACTCCAGTCTCTATTCATGATAGTTACATAAACAAGTGCACAATATTTCAAATTACAAAAGCCATTAACTTTTAGGAACTAAGTGCCAATACCATAAATTGAAAATACAAGTATTTATTTGTTCAGGATAACACTGAAGAACAAGAAAAAAAAATTCACATATTTTAGCAACATCTCTATTATAATCAAAGACTCAGAATATTCCTCTTTTCTGTGAAAAATCTCCCATTATTTACTTCCTTTAGTCATCCAATCTTTACCAATATAGCATTATTTCAAAGAAGATGGAGCAAACCTTCTGGCTGCCCCTTTGTGGGGAGGTCACAGAGCAACCGACAGGGAAGAAAGAACACTATAAATATCTTCAATTTCTAGTCTCCAGATTTCCTCTTTAACTACTAGAAACACTCTTGGAAAGCTTTGCTTATTTGATTTTTTCCCCTAGAAACAGGTGATTTTCACAGATACTGTCTCAAATTGACAAACGACATCACCTACATGAATTTCTCCACCTTTAAAAATAAATAGGCATAAAAAATCTCATTAAGAGAAATGTCTATGTTGCAGACAGGTAGAGATATTATAAAACAAAGGCCTTATAAAATATAGTTTAGGTCCTGCTACTCTAGCTAAGCTAGAAGTAGCTTGTAAATTCCCATTAAGAAAAATTATAAGAATGAACACAACAACATATTCTTAGAGAGAAAAATAAGTTTGCACCTGCATAAACAATGAATCTGTCCCATGAGAATCAGTGAAGAAAATATGTAAACATATCTAGAGAGAGAAAATTTGATAGACATATACAATAGCCCTCACTGACCAATGACTTGTTTCAGTGTATGGCTGAACAATTAGGTTTAACAGGGTTTTCTGATATTTCCTATAAATATGAGCTTTGTGAATAAAGAATTGGCTTTTCTGCATGGGAAAACTGAGTCCCATCTGCTTATTTATAACATCTTCTATAAATTCCTAAAAGTGTTATGTTGCAGCTCATTTTTAAATTATAGTTAATGAATTAATAATAATTAAGGACTGATGCCCTATCTACTCGATAGTTTACTGAAAGACCTTCTCCTCTGAGTAGATCCCCTTGTACTTTGTGCTCCTTGACCTGGGGACGTGCCAGGGAGGGGAAGAGCCACGTGTTTGGCAGATGGAAAGGTACAAATAAGAGGAACAAAGCATCAAAAAAAGCCCCCCAAACCCCAACCAAACCTGTCTGAGGTTGTTTCTTTTACTTTTATTGGCTGCCTGGTGTCTAAACCCACCAGTAACAAACATAATAACCATGTGAACTGTGAAAAAATGCTGGGCAATAGAAAGACATCATTACCACCTTTGCAAAACTTATTCAATCAATAAAATACCTACATCAAAAAAATTATGGAAATGAAAAAAAAAAATTCATCAATTACACCCATTTTAATACAAATCCCAAGCTAATTTGGGGGTGCTTAATTTATCTGAGATAACTCCACAAAATGGAAACAGAACATTTCTCCAGTGTAAAGAGGCTATAATTAGTTCTGTAGAATAAATCATTTGAATATCATTACAATTCAGGAGGACTCGTGTAAGCACACGCAGAACTCCGATTTCTTCAGAGGGCTTATAGCAAAGTTTATTGAAAGACATTCTTTTTATACAGTGTTTGGGTACAAGGAATAGGACTGGTCCTTTAGGGCACCACCTTTTTGTAAACACCTCTACCAGTAAACAAGTTGGATAAACACCAGGTGTCAGGAGGAGGAGAAGATCTACAAGATTGTTTTGTGTTCCTCCTTATGATTTCCCAGGCCAGACTAACTGAGTTTTGTCCTTGGCTTTCCCACAGGCTTCAAGGCACTGCCTGGAGGCTAAAAATCCATGTTCTGATCACTGTCACTTCCCACATTTGAACAGTAAGATCAGTTAGGAAGTGTGGGAATAGTTCATAGGGATTGCATTGTTTTTCAACAAAAATGCTCTTCAAAGTACTTGGGTACTAGTACCTGCCAAAAAACTGCTCCAGGTGAGGGCTGTGGAAATGGAGTCCTGCTATTGCAAACATTTCATTACTAGCTCCTCTAGACCAGAGCTTCCCATTTCACAAAGAAAACCTTTTTTTCTTCTAAATGTCAACCTGCAAATTTACCTTTAAATACCACACCCAAACTGATTTTCTTCTTCTCAATGATGATGTTTAAAAATTACAGTTATGAAGGTCAACTTAGCCCTGAATGACACCTGAATAACATGATCACATCCAATTGGTTTGTCTGTAATCCAGCCCTCATTTCCACCTTAATTCCTAATAATTAGTGGCGTATCTATCTTCCCTGTACACTGTCAACTGGAGTTCTCTCCATTCCAGACAAGGTATAGATCCTTACAGCCTTTTTAGAAAATCAAATCGATTCCTACTGAAATGTCACAATGTCAAGACAGGAATCAGCTTTAAAGATACTTTTCACTCCCAGTGAGAGTGCCTTGGCTCCTGCATGCCACAAAAGCCAATATTGAACCTGGAACAAGATAATCTGAACAATTCCAGCTTACACGGCAGAAGTACCTTGCCGTGGTGGCTTCAAAAACTCTTTTTTAAGGAATAGTAGGACAATGGCCAATCAGCAGCATTTTTTTTAACCTTCCAGAATATTCAGACTGACTCATAAGATAACCTATTAAAGTAGAAATTTGTCTTTCTTCTTTTTGTCTGGTCTGCTCTTCGCTCTGCCTAGAGAAGCATGGCAAGTGGAAGCAAACATGGGATTATCATCCACTTTGTTAGAAGGCTGGGAATGAGGCAGAAGAAAGAGCAACAGTTTTCTACACCAGTGCAATAAGCACCCTACTTTCCTTACTGTGAGGTAGAGTGAAAATATCAAAATAAAGAGATTTAAATAAAAAATTAAAATAGAAAAGTTATTCAACCTTACCTTGCCAGCCTGGTTTGCATACAGGTTTGACATTAACTTGTACCAATACATCTTCTGTTGCATGTTTCTGCCCACAGTCAAAAGCTGTCACCATTATCTCATACTGGTGCTGTTTATCATAGCTCAGTTTCTCGGTGTTTCTGATGTTACCTAGAAGTTCAATGCAAGAAAACATTCAGAAATTCATTCTTTGCTGAGCATCCACAGACTGCAACATTTGGGTTCTGGTTCTTCAAGTGCTTTGTGACTTTAAGCACTTTGAAGCACACAGGACATGCACAGGCAGGTCAATTCTGAGGAACAGGAAGGATTTTCTTTCAATCCAGCAGAGAAACAAGTACCTTAAAGGCAAATATAAGATGGGAGGGATATCACGTGGGCATGGCACTATCAGAAAACATTTGCTCAACAACACTTTCTAAAGTAAGATGGTAAAAATAATTAGCAGTTACATCTTGACTCGTGAGCTATGAGTAGGTGCACTCTCCTCTTCCACATTTGCCACAATATATGACTTTAACAGTCACGTTCCTGAGATCCACTGAATCCAAGTATCTTCATGTTTTCCCAAAAGCTATTATCTTGTAGGTGAGAGAAATTTCAAAACTAGGAAAAGCTTCAGAATTTCCTCCTGCATTACAGTGCTTAGCAGTATTTGATAGGGCAGCACAGAGTTATCTGGAAAAATAAAACCCAGCAACAGCAGGGTTTGTCTGCTGAACCTGACACACATATAAAGGTGACAAGTTACCTGCTTTGAGAACAATGACATCAGAAATTTCAGAAGGAAAGGGAAAGATCCTTCTCTGAATAGTTCCTGGAGGATGGGGAGAGCACCGTGCAAAATGTATGAGTTTTCAATTAGTAAGTCCAGTATTTAAATTCTGCCCATTTCCACTGAAATTTACTTTTTGCACAAGTTGAAGCTTCATCTTGTTTAATTCATTTAGTGCTTTTGCTCAGGGCTGTTTGTTTTACCATCTCTTTGAATGAGGATTTTTGTTCTAGAATTCAAGAAGCAAACTTACTCTGTGGCAGTGCTACATGTAACAACTGCTTGCAAGCAAGGATCAGCAAAATCCAGTTGTTTGTGCTAAATCTGAAACGGGAAGCCCCCCCATACCCTGGAATTTAGTCACGTGCACTGAACTGATCCCCACAGGTGCTGGCCAAAGTCTCTTTTTTTAGGCATAAAACGTTAGGTTTGGTTTGGTTTGGGAATTTGGGTTTCATTCTTGTTTTTCTTTTCACTTAAGTGAGAGACAAGAGAAAGCAGACAAATGCAGCTTCTTTAAAGAAGTCTTTCACTAAAGCTCCCTTAAATTGGTAAGTGAAGACTTTTAGCAGGTGTCTCTCTGCTACACACTTCTTATCTTGTCAGAGCCCACCACTTTTCTTTCTACTACTACTACTTTAAAGCCAAATTTAGGAGTTTAATTGAAAGGGGTGCAAAACTTTCCAGGTCAGGCCTCAAGAAAAGCTGCTGTTTGCATTTATCACCACCTTCAGGTTCAAAACCTGTAGCTTAAATAGACCCTTGCATCTGCAGTTACAAGTCAGGCCCAATACTCCATTTACTGCTGACTCTGAGTCTCTCTCACTCCTTTTGTGAGCAGGGCACAGAGGAGGACAAGTCCTTCTCATATTTTTATGTCTTGAAAGAAATGGAACAAGCTGCTGAAGGCTAATTTGGAAACAGGGCAGTGTCCTGCGGACTCTGGGGTTCTCTCACCTTCTCAGGCATTTTCAGGCCTGCCATGGTGTCCTGGGTTGTAGAATAAGATATGCACAAAGTATTCTATCACCATCTTCATCAACTGTTGAAACTGATTGTTGAAGCAGTGTTCTTCCAGGTTCCCCCTCCCTTTCCTGTTAAGGTGTTTTTCTGTTAAGGTATCTTCTGTAA